>JAKEPQ010001030.1:27382500-27535000 GCA_024500445.1 Entomyzon cyanotis
AGACTCTATGTCTTCCCTCAGCAGGAAGGAAAGCTCCAAGCTTCTCTTTCCACCTGCTGCTATTTGCAAGCAAACTGCTATCAAGTAGTGACTCCACTGCTTAGAGCAACTACAGCTTACAGTTGTAGGTCTTGTGCTTGCAGTCCCTAGAATAAAAGTTAAAGAGGGAAAGTAGGGAAACATAGCTTAGACTTGAAAACAAGGTGGGTATGGCAATCTGATGTGATTATCTATAATGCTTACGTTCCAGAAACTTTGCATTCAGAGATTCATACATTAATTGCATTTTTTTCCAATGAGAATATGGGATTAATACAACACTCCATCAAAAAAGCAAATAATTATAACTGAGCAAGTCAAATTGAGTGTTGTGTTTCATGCTACAAAAGATGGAAGGGTTGTGAAACAAGGGCAAACTTGCAGTGAGGAGACTTCAAGGAAAGTCAGCAGGATTCACTCAAGTCTTCCTCACTCCAAAGTATCTAATATAAGTAAACAACAAACCTTGATCAAACCTTGAAGATGAGCACCTGCCAGCACGAAGTTAAAATATCTCCTGAGAATTCAGCCATAGGCAAGTACTGTGCTGGTGGTCCTGGGCAAAATTTCCCTTCCAAATTTCACTGTCTTAATAAAGGCCCTTTCACCCTTGTAGGAGTCTGTATGAATGTATGTCTTGGAAGCTGTAAATAAAAGTGATCAAATATTTGACATCCAAACAATTGTTTGTGCAGAATTTTGTTTTCAAGTGTCAAGAGTACCCTTCCAGAAAAAAAAAAAAAAGCCAAACCACGAACAAGAAGCCACCAAAAGAAACAAACAAAAAAAAACCGCATGAGAGTTTAACAAACTTAGGTTTTTCAGACAGATTTTTTGAAAAAAACAGTTTTCTTTTCCAAGAAAAAGGTTGAGCCCTAAAACCGTACATTTTTGACAAGCAGTACTTCACACTGAGTTTAGGTTTACTTAGATTTTCTCTGATTACTTTAATCATAGAAGGCAAGCCAGTTCATTAAAAGGGGCAAGATTATGAAACACATATTATATATCTGGTAGATATTTTAAGTATACAAAAATTAAATATTAGGGAAAAAATCTTCACTGAAAGAGTGGTGAAACACTGTAATAGACTACCCAGGGAAGTGGTGGAGTTACTGTCCCTGGAAGTGCTCATAAAGCATGTAGATGTATCACTTCATGGCTTGGTTTAATGGTTCATTTGGCAGTGTTAATGGTTGGACTTGATGATCTTGGAGGTCTTTTCCACCCTTAATGATTCTATAATATAATCTTTCATAGTTATTTGAAATGGGGATAAAACACACCTTTTTTAGCCAGTGTCTTAGTGGGACAATGAATGTCAACTTTTCATGAAGTCTACTAACAGGATGAAATTAGAGGTGAGAAAAATTAAAACCTTTGATGACATCAGATTCAAGTTATCAGAATTGTTGACCTCTTATAGACAGTTCAGATGCACTAAGATCTGAATAGCTTCCAGAGAAATGATGCATTCTTGTTTTCACAAGGTTTCACAGCTGTATTTTTTTTTCAAAGTACAAAGAGGAGCATAAAAAAAAAAGCCAAGCCACTGGGATAATTATTCTTCTAAAACTAGGATTGAAATCACTAGAAAAATGAAACTAATTGTAATTGAATAGGTGTTTGGGAATGATTTTGCAATATTGTACATTATATTTAATTTCTATCCTCTAACTACAGAGTTCTCTCTTTTCTTCTTTCCTACATTTTGTCCATACCAAATATTCCTTGCCTATTCAGCCTTTTTATCCCCACAGTGTGAGGCCAACAAGCTCCTTCCAAACCACAAAAGAGTAATGTGTACATAATTTCCACATAATTTAATTGACAACAAAGAAAAAATATTTAGAATGTAATAATCGAATTTTACCTAAGATAAATCTAGGAACATATAAGTGATGGAGGGTTCTGAGAAAGGAAGGCAAGGCAAGGCAATGCAAGTGGAGGGAGGCATGAAAAAGTATGACAAGGCAAGGCAAGACAAGGATATTTGTTCACAACTTTGAGGCCTGACTATCCACCTTTTAGAGATGTGTTATTATTTATTAGTGATATTATATTAATATAATATTATCACCTTCTAATCCACCAGTTAAGAATCAAAATATGCAAATACTACATTAGGCTCAGGGCAGCTGGTCAGCAAAAAAAGATGTTCCTTTCTGGAAGAATTTGAAAGCCATATAAGTATAGGACTATTTTAAGTTCCCTCTGAACATTTTAATTGCATTTGAAACACCTTGCATGCAGCTATTGTGTGACAGAGGTTATGGTCTGATTCTCACTCATTTATGATATTTCCATTACTCCAGAGATTTTATAGAATCTGGAGAAATCCATGCAATGCAAAACAAACTTTCTCACTCTTATAGCAGCACAATTTGTTTTTACCACTTTATTCTAGGAACTAAAAGAGAAGTAAACTAATAAAACCCGTTACAGGCAGAATTCTGATAACTGAAGTCATTAGCATATCTGAGTTTGCTCTGTGTATTAGCACCAGCAATGATGGGCTGATGTGGAGAAAAGAGCACCTGTCAAAACAAAGGAGCTTCACGCCTCACAAGTTTAAGCCCCAGGTAAGAAACTGGGCCTTGTGGATAGGCTGAAAAGAAGATGTTGCAACCTGAAACGAAATAGACTTGTAAGAGAGAAAATGAGATCCCTCTGGGTGCCAATAGCCCTCTGTTTGCCATGATTAAACCCTCTTTGTTTCATTACATACATCAGGGCAGAAACAAACAATGAGATCAAGATAAAGAGCTTGCAACACATCTTTCTCTCTTTTTCCCTCTCTGTCAAAATTGCCACCTTTTTCCTTGGACAAGCTTAAAAGACCTGCCTTGCTCAAATAAAATTGATGAGACCTCTGAGCAGGTGTACAAGACAGCTTTTGGCTGTAAAAAAGTGTGAAGCACTTATGTCAATGACCTGATCAAATGATAAGCATGCTGGCTTCCTTTGCTCTCTAATTATTTTCACTCTTGAAGAGACTACCTAGCATTGCGCGATGCCTGAGCTAAGTCTTTAACATCAGTGGAAAGTCAATGAAATAATGTTTTTCTAGAAAAATAAACCATTGTAGAGTATATGCACCTCACCAGAATTACAAGAGTAGTGCAGTTCTCCAGCTTGGACCAAATGTTTATTTCAGCAATTGTTTTAAGTATTGTTAAAACAACATAGAGTTTCATTGTTAATGCCACACAGAGTTTCTTTGTCTAAACATAACAAAGATGCTGGCAGCATAGTGGATACATGAAGCTGGCAGGAACTGGAGTCAGATAGACATACATTTTAATTATCTCTTTGAATCTGTAACTTCATTCAGACACATTTATTACCATGTACTGTATTATTGTAAAGCAATTACAAATAACTGCAACTTCTTCACAAACACTGATTTCTCCCTATCGAAGCAGTCCAGTGAGGGAGTGACCAGATCAAGTAATGAGTCTTCACTGAAATAATAATAAAAATCAACCATTTGCATTTTATTTTCATTGAAGTGGAAGGAGGTAGCAGAGCCCCTATTCAATGGTAATATACTTCCTATAATCCTGAAGTGCAAAGGTGAATGGTAAAAATGAATGCCTCTTTAGCAGAGGTTGATTGTGAAAGAACAGAGTTAACAAGCAATTTGTACTTAGGGAAATTATCTTTTTGTTTCATAAAGTAGTTTGCAAAGCTTCTTCCTCCTTAACCTGTTTATATTCTATAAATGATATGAATGTACTAGTTCTGTTAGTAAAAATATATACAGGACAGACATCACTGCAGAATTAGTGTAGAACTAATTGCAGTAGCAGTTTGTGTTATTGAAGTTAAACTGATACTCAGCTTAGGTATCCTCGATGAGGTGAGATAAGGGTTCACTCAGGTGCAGATACACAATACAGCTGAAAAAAAGAGAAGCTAGACTAGTCTGATAATTACACTTTTTTTGTTGATGACTTCCTCTCAATGAAAGAATTGGATTCCACAAATGAAGTATGCCTTACTGTGTTTATTTACACACACACACAGACACACACCCCCACATGCACCTGGGTATAAACAGTTCTTGCTTTTGGATTATGGAGCCTTTTCTTGCTTTGGCCTCAGCCTGTGGTTATTATTTGCTAACTCTAAGGAGCTTAGGTCATTAAATAGTATTTGTAGAAACCTCACCAACAACAGAGGAGTATGTTGCAGAGTTAAAAGCAAGACATAAGTGAAAGAATAAGAATGAAAAGGGGGGGTTCAAAAATTAACTGATAATAAGCAAGAAGAAAATTGTCAGTGGACTAAGCTGAGCAAACTTTCATTCTTTCATTGCTTTGAAGGTCCAAGTCTGAAATTGTATCTATATTTATTGACACATATAAATTTTTTATTCAAGTTTTTCTTGCGCCTTCAACACAATATAAGAATCTTAAATTTCTAAAACCCACCTATAGTTATGATTTTTAAATTAATGTAATGTAGAGGACAAGGTTGTGGTGATCTTCCTAGAGTTATTTTATGTAATTTCTCTGATTCACGGGAACAGCTACTGCTGAAATGATTTTCACTGTGAACAAAAGTAGTGCAGTCATGCTGAATCCAGTGGGATGTGTCACTTTCTTTTCCTTGGTATGTTTTGCAGCCTACCAAGGGTCTAGAGATTCAATAGTTTGTGGCATCAAATATATGGAATTTCAGCTTCAGATTTCAGTTCTCATGGAACCATGACCTGATCCAGTCTTAGACAGTTCAAGTTTTACCCCTGAAGTGACTTAGATAGCAGAAAATCACTTAGAACTATGTCATCATCTGGCTGTAGCACTGCAGTGTCAAGATGTAAAGATAAGAGTGCTGAAGCGAAAGAAATACAGCATAATCATGTATTTTCTTTATTATTAGATTTTAAAAAAAAAAATTCAGAGGGAGAGATTAGTTGTTATGAATTTTTAAACTGGGAATACTAATCACACATAGTTTTAATTCTGCTGTTGCCATACTCAGTCACACTCAGAATTCACACTCAATCTGTTTGTAAAGGCATAAAATAAGAAAAATTTTTATTATCTCTCCTTATAGCACACAATTATGCCCTAGTGCTATCCTGCCACAGACACTCCCAAGACATTAGGCAAAAAAGATAAAATACATCAGTGGGCATAAACTAGTTGTAACTTTTTCGGTTAGGGAAACTGGTTTTAGTATGGTAGCCAACACCAAACCACTCTGATGAGAATCTGATAGGTTATTTTTGTCCCACAGGATCATCCAACAAACTGGTGTATCCATTTCTTTTGTATGATCCTGAATGGTCAAGGAAGCTTCATAGTTCATTTTACAATTCCTGTTTGTTTTACTGCATCTACTGTAGGGATAATCCACTACAGAAGTGAGAACTTTTATTTCCCCATGAAGATGTTGGTATTAATACTTTCTAGAGAAGACAAAGCTTACGTAAAACATGGCATGAGAAAGAAAAATACTGAAACATGTTTTTAAAAATTATAAGAATGTCAATCACTTTAAAGTAAAAAAGGACCTCAATATTTGCATTTGTTACAAGAAAAAGTTGTGGGTTTCTTGGTTTGTTTTTTTTTTCCTTTGAGAAGAAAGATGTGGAAAAGGGCACTGTATTAGCTAAATATTGTACCTTGGAACATCAGTCATTTCCTACTCAATAATACTGAAAGGGTCTAATTTATAAGTTTTTTCATTTTTCTGTTATGCTGGTTTGTAAGTTCTGACATTGCTACTGGTATGTTAATGAGAAGCTAGTGTTCCATTAAGAGTAAACCATATGCTCTACCGCATACTGTGAAAGAGAAAGCATATAATGTGACTGTTGCCTTAGTAACACATTAATTCATTTTGTCAGTGTTGGCACAGATCATTTCATTTATAAGAAAACAAGTATAATAGTTTACCACATCTATAATATTTACAGTGTTTCTGTTACAAAACAGTGACAAAATGAGTTTAAAAAATAGAGTTGGGATAGTATTATTGAAATATGGAATTTGTGGTAAAAATGTTCCCATACAAATTAAAAATAAGATTGGTGTAAATTTCTTTTCACATTATAACACCAAACTGTTTGGTTTTTTGCATATTTGTGTTCCACTAATAATATGCATAAAAATATAGTCCATGAAAAGCCACAAGTACATTAGCAGTTTTTAATGAATGCTAAAAAAATATTTCATACAACAGTTTTGTTAAGTTACAACCATTAAAACCTAATTGTATGTTAGTGTGTTACTCATAACAAAGCTAAACATTTATCTCTTTGATCTAGTCTTCCAGATGTTTCTCAGTATTTTAACACTGCTAAAATGCTGTAATTAAAGTATCCTGTTCCCTTAAGTGATCATATCTTACATTTTATTCATTTAAAACATAGGTACGTATGAATATATATGTGTGTGTGTGTATTATGTGCATTACACATAAATTATACTTAATTGAGGGAACTGAGTACTGAACTGATACTGAATTGAGGGACTGCAAGTATTTGATAAGTAAAAGAAATGCATAAGGAGAAAAGGTGATTCCTGTCATTGTAGCCTCCACCTTCAGAATGGTATCAGCCTCACTTCTTGTTCTTTGATCATTGTGCACCTGTAAATGTGTGTTTTTAACAACAAACCTTTTACATTTGGAATGCACATTGAGCACATTATATTAAAATAAACAGCATTATATTTTAGATATCACTGTCATAAAAAAATTAGTTTTCTACTGCAACTTCTCTCTGTTGCACATGCCAAAGAAGGAGCTAATAAGTCATCAGCAATGTTTACAGTTCTTTAGTTATTTGGACTAATGCACATATCCTGTAAAGGTTCAGCACAATTCAAATTCTTGTCATAGTATAGATAGTGGGGCAATTTACCTTCTCAAAAATGAAAAAGAAATAATTCTAAAACTGTGTTCGGACCATGTCTAGCAAATCTGTAATGCTGTGGGGTCTTTTTTTAAACAGGTTTTAGTTAAATACAATTATGGAACTTTCTAATGTATCTCACAAATTATTTCCATCAAATCTTATTAAGTCTTCTAAAACAACTTTGGTAAAGAAAAGTTAAAAGAAAATACTTATGGTAATATAATGTATTATAATTTGCCTCGGAAATAAAATCATGGAACAGAATCAGAGTCACAGAAAATAATGTTGGAATACTATATCCAATTTTTGTAGATACTTAATATTTTTTTCATTTTATTTATCGAAGAAAAAAATCCATAAAGTCTGAAATAAGACTTCTTTTGACTGAAGGTATTCTAGCCATTAAAATGCATTTGTCACCTGTAAAACTAAATTTCGTTTCTAGACCAATTTTTATTTAGATTAATATTGTGCAATTCGAAGATTAATGAGTATGATTGCTCATACTGGATGGTTCTCAAATAATGTAGGTCATATATTTAATAATCTCCAGTTATAGTAAATAAACAAACTATAATTATAAAAAGCTAATAGAGTAGCTAAAGTATCTTGCTAGATGCAATACTACAAGCCCAGTTCTGCATTATTGGTAGCTTTATATAGATGTCTGCTAACATCCAACATGCAGTTAACTTGGCTGAGGAATTTAAATTTTACATTTTCTTAGTTTCTACAATGAAATTCCGTGCTGGAAGCTGGAAGTTGTACTGATACAAAACCACATGGTAACCCTGAACACTTGATATTTCTAGAGACCATACCTAATAAGGAAAAACAAGAAGGAAAAAACTTGTGGGCATGAGGGTTGCAGAGGGTTTTGTGGGACCTATATAGCACATTTGATCCAAAGACTGTGTAGTGTACTCAAATTTTCTTTTACATCATGATCAGACATCACACAACCAGTATGACAGGAGAATCAGGTCAATAATCTCTTCACGTGTATACAGAAAGCCTGAAATAAGGGAAGAGTGGTGACTTACAGAATGAATAAGAAATTCTTTACCTACTGTACAGTGAAATATCAATTCCTTTCTAATGTTCTTAGGACTCTGAACTTTCTGTATTCTTTGGCTCAGACTGATTTCTCACTACTTAAGATAACTAAAAAAAATTAAAAAGCCTAATTCAATGTTGAATTTATCTTGTTTTTCTTTTGACCTAAGTATTCAAAGTGTTTTTTATTATCAAAAAGAATGGTGTATCCTCTCTTTAGATCTTTTTGCATGTTTCACGACTGTTATGGAGAAATAAGATGATTAAGTATGATTAGAAACATAAGTACTAAATACATACTATATTAAACAACTACCATAAGCTTTCTCTGTAGAAGTCACTATGTTCATGTATATTAAAGCTTAAATCATGGAATGAAAGTTTTCTAGCTGCACCATATCACCACTACTACAAGGTTTCAATATTGACTACTGTTTCACACAAGTCATAGTGATGGGACTTTCTGTAACAGTTATTATCATAATTCTCTTTGTACAAGCCAAACCCACTAACTTGAAACATTTATATAAATGGTTCTGAAGATAAAGACTGTTTTTCAAAAGGGGCTACTGAAGTTTAGAGTGTACGTGTGAATTAGTACATCATTGAGAAAACTTTTTCCCAAGAAATGTGCTTTTTTGAGCATGCACTTTTAACAAGGAAAGAAATCTCAGTGTGTCTATATCAAATCTAATGGTAGACTCTTATCTGAACCCAGACCCGGGGTAAACTCAGAGCTGGGGTAAGCTTTGCCCTGATTTCTTCAACAGCATGGACATGAAAAATCTTTTGCATTTCTGGTGGACATCCCATATTACTTACCAGTGCTTTAAAGGCAAATTACAGGCCATTTTAGTGCCCTACTTCTCTGAAGAAAACATGTGGCAGGGCAAGTAGTTGGAGCAATGCCTTCTGCTGAGCTGCTGATGTTAAATCAGCATTTAAATCCATTTAAAAATATTGAATACTTTTGAAAATCTCTGTTGGAAATTAAATTTTATGTTTCCCGTTTAGTCAGTCTCAAGAAGAGTTTTGACCTATGGAAGAGAGAGCAAATTCAGACTCATACTAAAAGGTTTATATAGGATGTTTATAGCATGTTTAAGTGTTTGCACCAACGTGTTCCCTCCAAATGACAGTCTGCCTCTTAGACACATTCACTGCTAACCAGCACATCTACTTTGTACTGCATGTCTGGATCTGTCACTGTGTATAACACCACACATTTTACGTGTGTATAAAAGACCTGGGCTAACATTTTACCAATCCTGACAGGGTACAAAGAGCAAGGAACAGGCAGGAAGAACAAAGAAAAGCCAAGTTTTGTATTGTATTCTCAAGGGAAACATGCAAAACCTAGTTCTCCTCTAGTAATTGACCTGTGTACTGACAAATAGCATTCCACAGCTGAAATTCAAACAAATTATTTAAAATTCTTTAAAACTAAGGTACAAGCTATTGTACTACCCAGTAAGTATTTTCTTAATTTTTGGACTTGTGTCAAGCAACATTCACAGTAGCAAAACTGAGGTGGCTTCCTGCTGTGTTGGCCTCACTCTAATATGCCATTTCCCTTACGAAGCACACTGTGAGCAAACAGTGGTGCTCTGCTGTCTTGTCACTGTCCCTGCATGTTTGGCCAGACAGGACAACCTGCTGTAGCAGCTACTGCAAGAAGAGACTCTGGTCCTTCAAGGCAACTCACTTATTTTCAATTTGTCTCTACCACTGCTTTCGTCCAGAGCTCATCAACTCTGACGAACACAGCTTATTAAAAACAATTAGCAGAGAAATGGGAAGCTGTCAAAAGGATAAAGAATCTTAAGTGCAACATATAATGTTAGAATGCTTAGAAGCTATCTTCCTCTAGTCAGTGGCAAAATGTTTAGCTTGTGATAATCTTGCAGTACGTCCAGGATAGCATGTAAACACAGTAGAGCTAGTTGTATCTGGCACACAAGCACTCTAGCTTGCTTCTGACAGCCAGATCACCAGAAGCTTATTTAGATTTAGGGGGTGGTGGTGACGAGTCTTTGCCAGTTGTAGAAATAGTAGCCTAACAACTTGTAATACATATAATTACTCTCCATATCCCCTGGTCAGCATATCTTCTGATATGTAAATTAGATGGAGCAAGCAGATGTATAACCTAGGAAGCATTCCAGATTCATCTTGATAAAAGTATGGTATTCATACTGGGCAGGGTTCCTTTGTCTATAACAATGACACACCAAAAATACATGCAATGTAAAAATAAAGCTATTGATCATTTCCAAGGGGGACAGTCTACATGGAATATTTTCATTCCACCTGCCATATCTAATAAGCAGTATTATTTGTCAGCATCACACCAAGGTAGATATGCAACAAAAACTCAGGAAGATATGACAGAAACTGCAAAAATCTTATAAAGAAATTTCTAAAACTTGTGAATTTACCTAAAAATGAGAAACTAGGGAAAGATGAAGATGACAGCAGTAAAACTCACGGCTACAGGAATTACTTTATGTGCATTTGAAAGATTTAGAGAGCTCTCTACCTACTTTCCTACCTACCTACCTATTACAATTGTCTCCTGCACAAACCTAAATCATAGAATGGTTTGAATTGGAAGGGACTTTATAGATCACCTAGTTCTGCCTATCCAATGTCCCAAGCCCTGACAGCAGAGAACATAGAGAGTCCTAAAGCAAATTATTTTTATTTCTTAGTGAAAGGAACAGTCATGGGGCACTTAAACCACCCATTTTATTTTCTTTTTTCAATCAATACTGAGGCTTATTGAGCCCTCCTGCTAATTTACTTAACTTCTAAAATAGTGAAAGTTAACATACACCATCTATGTGCTTAGCACTTGTACTTACAATAGTATAGGCAAAATTTTACAGGTTTGGTCTTTTTTTGTCTCTATTTGGGTTGTTGGTTTTTTTTGGGTTTTATTTTGTTTGTTTTGTTTTGTATTGTTTCTTTTTGTCTGTCATGACAGTGTGTATGTTTGTGAAGCAAAATAGTTGTCTGGACATATTTAGGTTTAGGATCCCTGAGCATAGTAAATCTTGTATTTTAGGAAACATCATGATTTGGCATATTGTCACACAGTAAAAATCAAACCTTTTTCTTAAGTTTAACTTGTTGACACAGCTAAGATATCTTTATAAGACATGATTTTCACTGTTTAATGATGCATTTGAAATAATGTAGCAAATCAAATCTGTACTCAATGTGACTGTTGAGTGCTGTTATTCTCTAGGTATGTTATCAGAGCATTGTAAAAGAAGAGCATTTCTTTGCTAACTCATGGGAAAGCAATGTTTTTTGTTCTTGGCCATATTCCCCAAAGAGAATTGAATTGCAAGGCGTGACTTTTTCTTTGTTTATACATTTACTCCATCATACTAGAGTGTATTATTTTAATGGCATTAAGGCTATCGCAAATCTGAGATTATTTTTCAATACAGATTTTTTTGATCAACTACTACAAAATCATTCCATGAACTCATTGCTGGAATATTTCTGGATGCACTCCGGCTATCTTACTATAGTCTCAGCAAATTCAAAGCATTTTATATTGTTTTGAATTACACATCTAATGTTCATAGGGAAATATATTCAACAAGGATTGAGTAATTTCATTTGTTTTCCTTAGTTTCTATTAGGGGATGCACTGTTTGGTTAAAATATTTCTAATGCAAATTTTTCTAATAAAACATGTGTGTATTTATTGATCTGAGATGTTCTATCGAATATCCTAGTGAGTTGTGGGAACTGACACAATAAATTATATTTTTTCTTACCAGGCCATTAGGTGAGTAATGGCATATTTTCCTACCCTTACCTTTCCAACTTCTAAAACTCTTTGTTTTCTTAACTACTGACAGTTCTTAGCTATTGCCTTCATTCTGTGCATATTCAGATTAACTGGGACAACTTATCTTGACCTTCTCTTAGAAATATTTCTAGAACTGCCTTGAATAAGATGTCAAATACAGGAACCCTTCTGAGAAAAATTTTCAATTGAGTGAGCAAATTAAATGGTACGCAGTGTTACATTATTTATATAATATTTATCAGCTGGAGAGTTTTCTATTAATCCTATAAGCTTTACAAATGAAAATTTCAAATATTTATTTATATTAGGTTGATAAAATCCAGGAGATGAAGTATGGACACTCTGTAAGAATAAACTATAACTTTAACTGCTTTCTATTCACAGGGGAAGAAATGGTGTCAAATTCAGTAATTTTGTTGCAATCTCAAGAAAAATTATCTATAATAAGCGGGAAAATTTATTAGCTAAAGAAAGAACGGATAGGCTCTAATATGTGTAAGTAATTTTGTAGTTTACCTGAAATTTTGAGGAAAGCAGTTTTAGTTCAATTTACTGGTCTGACCTTTATATAAAGCTTTTTATAATTAAAAAATGTTTTAATTTTTATTTTATGGGCAATTTTTCTGATTAATAGATTCTCAGCATTCCTTGCTCTTTGATCTGTTGGCCTCATCTCTATTTTTCAAATTGCTGTTTAAATAAATAAGAGTTTTCTAATATATCTTTCCTCTGAACATAATTTTAAGACCATGGAAACAGAGAGCTGGATCAGGTTAATATTGCCATTTCTTCCCTTAAAACCTCAGATTTGACAAACAAAACAGAAATTAAAGGCCTGCAAAGCACAGAAGTTTTATCTCTAAAATATCTATTTGCTTATTTTGTGTTATGATTTCAACATTATTGGCTGATCTACCCTGCTAGTCATTGAAAAAGGTAATATCAAAGGAAAAAATGCTTGCATTTTCTGAGATAGACACCAGAGGGCATTTATGGACTAACTCAAGTAAATTTCTGTATTCACTGTGGGAATGCTGAGAAGTGTCCTGAATGACACCATATTGCTATCAAAACTAAATCACTAGTTTTTAAATGGAAAGCTTTTATTTGAAATGAGATCTTAATTACAAAGAGGAAAGAAAGAGAGATGACCAATATAATTTTTGGCTTCTCTAAAATTATTTGACTGCATTATATATGTCAGATAGCATGAATTTTCGCACCACCATGGAAAAAAATGTAAGAGGAAAAGGGAAAAAAAAAAGGTAGCAAACGTTTTTTTCTTTCTTTCATCATTTTATCAATACGTAATTGGAAGAAGAAGTTAGTTCTTCTTAGGATTACTGCAATGGAATAAATGTAGAGTATTGTTTTTTTTTAAAGATGGTTGCATCTTTTGTGTTGGAAGATGTGCTAATATGTTATTAAATAGCTGCCTTTCATTGAATATAATAATAATAATAATAATAATAATAATAATACTAAGTAGTCTAATAAAATGATGATGACTTTGAGGAAATAGTTAGGGATCAGATATTAAAAGCTGTTGTGATATTCAAAATGTAAGGGCAGGTCCAGAATATAAAATTACTTAAATGTAGATAAGTCCATTATTAACCAATTTTGATTATTGGCTTCTGTGAATACCTAAAACTCTGTATTTCATGTATGGCTGTATTTCATAATGAAATAATATCTTTAGAAATACCTTCTTTATCAAGAAATATGTCTTTTTGGCCCAGATCTCCCAAACCGGAGATCTTGTCAGCCTGAAGTGTATAAAATAGAATTGAAATCCTGAAGAGACATGCATTGGACAGGAAACCATATAAAGAAATGCTTAGCTTTGATAGTAATAGCTAAATACTGTGGAAACTCGAGTTCTATTTTTCAATAGAGAAATTAAATGGAAAGGAAATGCAGGGTGAAAAATATTTTCAAAATTAAGGGAGAAGTCCGAAAGATCAGGTAGAAAATAGACGTTCTCTTTGTGTGGATATGTGCTCTCTCCTGAGTTCAAAGTTAATAGGATTCAGTGGACATTATTTTAGAAAATGCCTGATTTAAATTTCATATTGTTGTTCTAGCTTAACATCCAACTTTTATTCTAAAGAGATCGCAGGCATTGGCGAAAATAAATTTAAGTCTGAAACCTTCCTGAGAGAATTGCCTTATATTTAGTAACAAGCAAATCTTACTTTTTTGGTGATGTGCATGTTCTTTCTTTTCCACAATTTCTTTTTCCCCCTTTGAAAAAGGTTATGTATTGTTACATAATAAGTTGCTTATTTCAAAGAAGCATTTTCATATGTATTTGTAAGCCAGTGCTTTCAGGTGGTAATTCAGTCCAAGTTCAAAATATTTCCATGCTCTCCATTTGTTTCCCGCTTCTATGGTAAAATCACAGTAGAGTAGTTCCTGCCATTGCACCACGTTTTCAATCATCTTTCATCCCTTGTGAGAGAATATATATATTCTTCCAAAGGTTCTACATTGACAAAAAAATGTCAGCTTAAATTGTGTAAATCAGATATTTCCGAGTCAAACCCCCCCCCACAATAAATATGTTGACTGTGTAATAGAAATACAAAATAACAAAAATCATATACTTGAAATCTTCAAATTACAGCTGGAACCTTCATTTTCATGTCTCAGAAGTTTAGAGTTAACTCATTTAAAGGCTCAAAGTTCAGGAGAGTCCTCCTGTTGGAGCATTGCATGAAATATCTCGGAATAAGGGGAGATATTACTGCTGGCAATGCCTTGCTCTTCTATTTCACCCTGGAGGTTCAGGGGTTTTCAACTATTTTTTTAGTAGCAAAAGTGGAGGTGAGTGGCTACCTTGGAGGTGTCTCCCAACTACAGACCAGATCATCAACAGTGTTGCATTTAAGCTAGAATAATGAATCACATGGTAAAACAATACCTCCTGTATTGCATAAAACAACCCAATTCACTGACTGTTACAATGACATTACTGGTAGCAGAAAAGAGACACAATTTCTGAAGTGTCTTCTTGGTGACCATGCATTTCATTGGTAAAGATTTTGCTTGAACTATATTTAATTTACTCTTTTTAAAAGTATCTTCCCAGAGGCTGGTTCTTTAATAATGCAACTATGTTCAACAGATTTAAAAAAATAAAATTAAAAAGCCATGTTAAAGTTGATATTTTCTTTCTTTGGCTACATAATCTTTTAGAGCTGTGAATTACATAGTAGTCTCTTACCTAGTTCTCTGAAAGTGGTGTGACATCTCATGGAAATCTGCATTATACATGCTAACTGCTTTGGAATAACTAGTTTAGAAATATTATAGATTTATATACATCTATATTCATATGTATATGTGTGTGTGTATATATATATATGGCCATTCATGGACACATTACCTCTATATAAATATATTCAGACAATCATAGTTCACATTTTTTCCTTCTTTATTGTCTATATCCAAGAGGCCAAAGATTTACAACCCGAAGAAATAACTGGGAAAATGTTTTTCTCAGAATTTTTATGCCATTTATGATTCTCTATAAATGTCCTAAATTTTATGAAGTTATCACAGTCTTAGAACATTTGTGCCACAAGGAGTTAATCACACTCCTAAAGGACCTTGAATACATGCAGTTTTCATGTACATCACTTCATTAACAAAATTCAGGTATCATCAATGTCAGAGGAGAAACTTGGTGAATAATTTGCTTCTCTGTGATATAAAAAAATCTTTTAACCAGGCTACTGTTCAGAAAGAAAAGGCAAAGTCTGGAGTTTGCAATGGAAAAGAAATGTGACTACCATGAGAAAGAAGGGACTGAGAAGACAGAATTTAACACTCTGGAAGAATGAGAGAGATGTAATGAGAATTATATGGAAGACAATAGAAAAAGAGAATGTAGAGGAAAGAAAACAAAGAACCAATGACCTCTAGGACTTGAGAAAACAAAGCTAGTGAGACACAAGAACAGTGCAGACTTTCTTCAGGCCACTACATTTCAACAAAGTAATCATCACACTCATTTTCAAGTGGAAACGTAGCAGATTATATAAACAATCTGAGGTTATTTTAACTGGTGATTAACAGGGCAGACAAGATAAAATGAAAATGAATAATAGTGATGTAGTATTACTAAAAGAGAGACAAGAATTACTTGGACTGAAAACAAATGGTTAAGCTAACAGATCACCAGTTTTTCCTGGGACTTGAGCAGAATCTGATGCTACTTAGCATTTTCATGAATAACACTGAACAAAAAATATTTTGTTTTGAAATTTTCTAAGGACACAAGATAGAGATTCATACTCAAAATGTTCCACGGGACAGCATCAAGATGCTAAGAAGTGAAATGAGAGAAATGTCATGAAAACATATATGATAAATCCTTATCTGGAAAAACTAGAGGAAGAAAAAACTTCTTATATTTAATTGACTTATGTTCATTGCCAAGGCATAGATAAAAAAGCAAAGACAATCTTCTACTTTACTAACTTTGGATTAATCAAGTGTTTCCAGAAAAGCCATGTACCTGCTAATGCCATTGCACAAGAAACTGATAGGATCATTTTACTACTGTATGTGGCTGTGATCCTCCATAGTCGCTGAAGATAAGCTCATCCTGAAGCTGGTGAAGAGAACTACTGGAATGATTGAAGGTGGGTCTTACAGGGAGGGATTAATACAGATTGCCTTGGTTATACATAGAGATGAAGTACAGGGAGATGTCCCAAACAGTTCAGGAACATGTGTGAATATCAAGAACACCCTGCCTGCAGTGCAGGCAAGCTGCTTAGCCAGCTTTAAGGCTTTGATAAATGGGCACAATATTTTGTTTATCTGTGTGGTGGCATGATGATGGACATAGCGATTCTGAAGCTCCTTTCCAGGAAAGGCAGCAGAACTGAATACAAACCTCAGCACTAATGTAGACAGAGCCTGTATAAGCCTGTAGGTGAAAATTGTTTGTTCTTTTTGTGTTTATTAGATGTGCAACTGCATGGAAATACACAGCATGGCTAAACATACAAGATTCAGGCACAAAATAATCCTTTTTCTTGTCTAAACTCTTCAGTTAGAGGAAACTGTAAACTGTAAGTCATGGCATTTGTTCCTAGTCAGACATGCTCTAATCCCCACAATTATGCCATTCCATCACCACCATTAGAGATTCATGGTGGAATAAGAGGAATCTTACTGTAAGAAGTGTTATATGCAGATTTCTATTTATATTGATTGAAATAAATATTTTTAAAATATTTTTTTTAAATAATAGTGAAGAAGTATGAACAGAAAGAATTTTTGGATGTCATAATTTATGACTTCATAGCTGACAGATTGGCTGACAAAGACTGATGATGCTATGGATAATAGATCTGCTCCCATCTGTGGGGAGAGAAACACTTTGAATGGCAGCTTTGGAACCTCTCTGCTAGACAAAGGTAGCAGCAGAATGTTAGGAATATCTGAGGTTGAAGTGGGGAGATGAGCAAGTGAAAGCCTTAAGAGGAGTTATTGTCCTTCCGGATAAAGAAAATAGTATTATTTTTTGGGTTTTTTTCTTTTTCCTCTGCCTGTGGAAAATGAATATAAATTGAATCCAAAGAATTTTGAGTGCACTGATTTGTTTCACAGGGATTCTCAAGTCAAAATGAGGGTAATGTGTCCATGAACAAATTCAAATTTACAAAATTTTTCAGCAAAGCACTAAAAACTTGTAACTAATTGCATGAGCTAAAAGGTATTACTGACAATTAGACCACTGTTTATGAGTGTAGGATCTCTGAAGGTTGTCATCAAGCACTTTGGTTCTTTTTTCTATATTCTCTTGCAGAAGTTGCAGTGATGGTTGAGAAGATACATCAGACATTCTGATATCATTGCTGCTGAGATAATCCTCTCCTGTAAATATAAAACTGTGGACAGTGATTTGTCAAACATGCACATGGGGCTGCTGGAACTTCTTTGCAGGTATTCTGGGTGTGGCGTTCAACTCACCTAACATCTGCTCTGTAAACAGCTTTCTGGTGAGCCTTGTGTTGTGATCTGCATGCTTTTCCACAGCAGTGGAGAGAGGAAGAAACCTTATTGCCCCTAGCTAGCTGCTGTGTTTCTCTGCCAGAGATTGACACCCCATCAGGGGAGTTGGTCAGTGAAATGGAGCTTTGCATTTCACATCTTAATACATGCACTTAAATAGCCACCAATGGATTAATGCAGCACGTTGTGGTTTGGAGAGTGGGCATACATACTTGCTTCTCTTTCATCTCTTCTACCTTGGAAACAATCAGCAAAGAAACAGGATAGTCAGCTGTGGACTGCTGCAACAAAACACAAAATATCAGAGTACCTGTATGTATGTTATACAAAGCATATGTCTTCACTTCTCTGAGCATCATTTTTCCAAGGCATAAAGAATGGTTAAAAATATTTGTCTGGTAAGAATTACTCCAATGTGCAAAAACTTGTTAGCTGCCACTGTCCATATAGCTCATCAGGGTTTTAAAATATTCATGAGAGAAAATACGGATATAGAAGGACGTATTTCTCAAGTTTCTGAAAATAATTAAATAATGAATAATGATATTTTTGCTGTCATTATTTCTTTCTGAATCAATTGCAGATTAGAAAATAGATTTTTTTTTTTTTTTTTTTTTTTTTGTATTATTGAAAACAAGTAAATACCTTTCTCATGAGTATTTTGCCCAGTTCTAATGCTTCAGAGGCAGTGTTGGATGCTCAAAGAATATGTCATATGCAATAACACCGCTTCAACTTTCAAGCCTGCAATGATAATAATTAATACTTTCTATCAGTACTTTATATTCATTGCAAGTACCAGTAACATTACTGACATTGTTAGAAGTTCCTCATCTGAATGCTGCTGAGATAGATGAAATGCATGATTTTGGATAATAATGCAGTATCATTTAAACCTGGATTTACTTGCCACCATTTTTCCTGGCTTCTACATTAAATGGTGCTTTGTCGAGATTATTTTGGGACCCAAAATGTTAACTATTCATTGGAATGCACTGTACAAACTTAGAAACATGATGAATAGTATTTTAGGCATAAGCATTTTAAACATATCTGTTCTGTGTTTAAATGTCAGAACAAAGCGTATTACAGGAAAAACACCTACAAATGCAAAATTGCAATAAAGCCACAAAATATGGGTTAAAAATTTCCATATTTGATCTGGGTAGCAAATTATAGAGAGAGCAAAAACCCCCTACGCATAACCATAGCTGCCAATTCTGGATCTTTCAAAAAGCAAGGGCAGGATACCAAGTACATGATTCTGCCTTGTGCCAAGCAAGCATCTATGAAAATGTCACCTTTATGCAAGTGAAACACAAAACGAGTAGAATTTGCCCTTAAATGTGAGGGGGAAAATGTTCTGAAAATAAACAAATTGCTTTTTACTGCTAATTAAAACATGAATCAATAAATATTTTCAAAGTTAAATAATACTGTTCCTCTCAAGCTGAGCACCAATCTGCTGGGCTCCAGCCAGGAGAGAATCTTTTCTAGCATAGTTACAAACAACTGATGAGTGGAGCTGAAAACAGAAACATGAATACAACTTTCACAGTAATTCAAACAAAACTGAATGACTTTTAACATATCATTTAAAGGTTCTTTACTCTTTCCACCTTTTTGTATAGTGGTCAGCACATTGCTGGTGAGATAATGACCCACAATGAGCAGTCAGATTACGGGAATTAAGATGTCAGTTTCAAAATAAACACCAGTTGGTTCAACAAAGTCTGCAGCTAGGATTATGTCAGGACTAGGAAGACATTTAAAACCCAATTGAAGCAGACTTACTGTTTCTGAACAGAAAACATGCTGTAGCATCCTGTTTTACTGTAGACTAGCAAAATTGCTGTTGCTGACTCCCTGAAACTGATTTCTCTGCTAGCAATCTGGTCAAGACAAGGTCCTTACTTTGGATGTCGAATCTAATCAGATTCCTATTTTTTGTCCTCTTGCACTTGTTATCCTTGGTTTTCCCACAACACTTTTTCACAAGTGGGTCTATGATCCCAGAAACATATTCCCAGTTAATATCATCTTATTGCTTTGCATATTGATTATGCAACAACATTTCCAGCAGAGAGGTGCAGCAGGGACAAGGGTCACTTGAATTGTAGAAAGGTAGCTACTAAGATTTCAGAGTTAACCCATGATGCTTTCTGACTTCTCATATGATTCAACTGTGTCATATTAGTTGATTACATAAGAATTTAGCTTAATATGAGAGTACTGAAAATTCTATGGAAACGTTTATACCAAACATGATTAGATAACAAGTTTCATTTTTCTCTCTCTTCCACTTATTCTGAGCATAACAAACAAATTAAAACCCCACAACCCTCCCATCCCCAACTAATTTTTTTATGGAATGAAAAATGCCTCTAAACCTGACTTGGGGGAGGTTTTAAGGAACACCACATACCATTCATACTCAATTAAAAAAAATACCAGTTTCTGTTCTCCTTTAAACATCACTGTAATATTATGAAGGAAAATATTTTTAAATTAATATTTTCTTTTTATTCTGGGGTACATTTGCCAAAGTCCTAATCAAATAAATGTGTATCACCTGTGAAACAGAGTGATGTGGAAACTGCCAGTCGCCATAGATGTTATAGCCAAAACCCTGAATAAGCAGTTTCAATTTAAGTGCAGATTCTTTGAGTTGCAGGTCCTGAGTTTTTGTGGTTGGTCTAAAGTGTTAGGTCTTACAAACATGTAAACATTTGACCCCTTTGTGCCTCTAAACCCCGAAAGGTTGTTGTATACCAGATATTCTGGACAAATTTATGGCATTATATGTTATGTCCATTAGAGTTTAGACTAAACAATCTCAAGTAGTGGACACAGTACATTACACTTCCATGAAAAATATTCAATGGAACAGTCCAACTGAATTGTAGGTCAAATAGTTTTCAGAGCCACTGCTGATAGGATTTCAAATACCTGGATTTTATAACAAGCTTATTCTTTTAGGACTACCTACAGTACTTGAAACTTTAGTCAATCAGTTAGAGATATTTCTAAGTCTTATTACCAGGCATGGAATGAAGGTTTCAATTCTATTCAGCAATACTGGACAGATTTCTAGCAAGTACAGGGGAAAGAACACTCTTACTACAGGCTGTTCTGGCCAAGGGTTTACCTAAGGATATATCTGATCTCTGCTTTCAAAAAGAATGTTCTGGATTCTTACTCTGCATCCCAGCCTTCCGCTCAGTCACTCTGTCTTGGCTGTCTCAGTTTTGCTTGTCTACAGCTCTGCTACTCCTTTGTGGGTAGCGTGGGGGTATATATATGTATACTGCATATATATTTTGAAGCACTTGGATGGTGGGTTTTACAGCATTTGGATGAGGAGTGCTAAAAAATACTGAGCAGTATGTGAAGTCAGGTGGTGTGGAAATACCAAGAACAGTAAGTGGTAACGATAGTAGTGTCGCTGGTGGTGGGGTGATGGCACAGCACAGGCTGAGGGGCCCTGGGCCAACTCATGATTCTGAGTGTGTGTCTGGAGGTAGCACAACCTCTGCTTTGGTGTGGTAAGCAGCAGAGGCTAGGGCATAACCCCACAGGAGCACTCAGCAAGGTATAATGCAAGGGAGAGCATGTGTCCTGCCAAAATATTTGAAAGAGTTATTTATTACTCCACTCTATTGTAATCTGAATGTGATTAAGTAAATTTAAAATCCAAATAATCTCGATCTCAATCCAAATTCACTCTTGGTTGGTAAACTAAAAGATTATGCTTGCTTTCACACTTCAGTCATTTACATTGTCTTTGTGAGAAATTGTGTCATGATGCAAAAGAGGTTTCATTATGCAAGCAAAAAATAAAGAACAGTAGAATTTATAGCAAATAACTTTGCTAAATCCTGCATTAATAAAAAGTTCAAAGAGTTGCTGTAGCTGTTGCATGGCAGTAGGAGTAGGCTGAAGATGATAATTGTAAGAATATAGATATATTATTAGAAAGAGCACTGCTCTGCTTGCAGCTCATCACTTCAAACATACTTAATGGTACACTTTACTACCTTTTTTGTTTAAGCATATAGGCTGTGGCATATAGGTGAATAAGCCTACCTCTCACTGTCCCTTTCTCTTTGATGTTCAATGCGCTACACGCATGCATGGAACACAAGGCATTACATCACTTCCTAGGTAACGCACAGGAATATTTTACAATTCCTATGTAGCTGTTCCTTATTTGGTATTAGGACTTTACCTTTCAACCCTCTATTTGTTTTAGACATAACTTGTTTTCAGTCCTTTAAAGTGAGGGAAAAATGAATAGTGTGATGGATTAAATAAAAGCTGGAAAATGAAGACAAGACCAATTTTTGTGCTTTATAGAATATTCATATGCAGCTTTAAAGAAGTAAAAACAAAGAAATAGTCCTTTCTGAACTCACAGGAATATGATGTAAATATATGTAAAAGGAAAATTTTGAAACATTTATTCTACTATAGAGGGTCATGTATGTTCTTCATACAGAGACAGAAGTATGGAATAATACCCTTGGGGTTTTAGAAAGAGATAATACAAAGGAAATCAAACTCTTGTAATGCTACGACTGTAATATTTTGAGCACTCTTATTTTGGCCCCTTTATGCAGGTATCACGATTATGGTTCTTTACTTGAGTCTCTCTATTTTTGTACAGTCTCTGCCTCTTTTGATGAATGATTAGTAATTCAATATTTGGCTAGCTATTCAAAGTGTGATCCTTTTTTTTTTATTATTCACCGCAGGTTTCTTCTTCTGTATTTTGATATGATTACTGCAGCATCTGAATGCTATAAAAAAGTTAATTAATTTATCTCCTCATAGTTCTGTGAAGATAGATGGTGCTATCCCTGCTCTATAAGTGACAGCCTGGGTGTAAAGCAATTATTGGTTTTACGGGAAAAGATGTGGCTGCTCTGGAAGAAATTGAATAGGATCGTCTAGTGAACGGCTGCATCATCATGCATTTATATCAAAGTATTAATTGTAATATTTAGGAAATAGAGTGTCTTTAGTTGTTTTGATTCATTAACTGAGAAAACAAACATCCCATGTCTAGAAGAGTTTCTAACTTAAAAGGACTTTCATGTCAAGAACACTTCTGAATCTATGTAATTTCTGGTGTCAAACATCAACACAGTAACTACTCTTTATGTGAACCAACCCTGGTCCATGTATGAAATTACTCACATCAGAACTACTTTTTAACTGCAGAAGAGCAAGGCTCTCTGGATGTCTTTTTTTAACCCTAATTGTAGAACATAATGATCAATCGATTCTGACTCTGTCTCGTTCCTTTCTTCTTCCTTGTTTTTTCCTGGTCATGCCAAATCTATTTCTCCCTTCAGCCCTCCCTCTGCAAATATCTGTTATCTTCATACTGATCCTATTCCTGTCCATAAATGTGTTGCTCAGGCTCTATTCTTGAGATATATACCTGCTCAAATATATATTTTGAGTAAATGCTTACTTTGGTCAAGCCATACCCACCCCTGCCCACACTGCCTGCCAACCAAAAGGAGACAATATTGGAAATCTGGAAGGCCAGTTTCTGTCCTCAGATTGGAGACCGACTGCCCAGAGAGAAGAACTCTGACTACATCAGAGATCAGATTTTTTGCACACTCGTGTTAACAGTGTGAATTTTAAACAAATTTCAATAGTACTATAAATGTACAGGAGGTTCTATGTGGCAGAGCATCTGAACAACTGTACTACGGCAATTTAGTAATTTTTTAATACGAATTAATTTTTGTAGGGGTTTGTTTTGTGGTGGGTGTTTTTCATCTACTTGTTTTAGAAACAGCAGCTCTATTTTACTTTTATATGTATATATATATATACACATACATGTATTCACAGAGAATTAAATATAATTAGTTTGCCAAATTTCAGGTAGAAATTTGGGTAGGGTTCAGGTAAGTTTGATAAATTTTGGCAGAGCTATAATATACTGAAAAAGTAGTTCTTTTTAAAGGAAAATAATTGAACAACTTTAGTTCTGGGAGTAGTACCTGGGACAATGAATCATGCAATTGAAGCCACTACATGGAAACTCCAGGAGTAAATTATCTGAGAGCTCCTAGTCTTCTTTTTTTGTATGTTTGAGTAGCCCTTCTCCTTGCAAAAAATAACACTGGACCCGCAGATATTATTTTTAAGGTATGGGCTTGTTTATAACATTGGAAACTTCACCGTCTTACATCAATCTATCTATATCCCATCTTCCATGCCAACACGTTCTGATAAATTCTTTTGAAATTATAAACACATTTTAATTAACATTTCCTTCACATTAATTCATTTTGCAACAGATTTTAAAAGAAAGTATTTTAATTGTAATTTTCTGTCTTTATTTCTATTTCTTTAATGACAATTACACATTTTATTTAAAATATTTATCTGTCAAACCAAACACATTCCTGTCTATTGACTTGATTGATATCTTTTATTGTTGTTAAGGCTTAAACATTCCAGGGATGAAGAAATATTTAAGAAACTTAACAGATTAATGTTTGCCAAGAAATGTTCACATTACATTTTTTCAAGAAAATTAGCAGGGTACTGGGCATCCAGAAATCATCTGCCTAAAAAAAAAATCAAAAAAAAGAAAAAAGGGAGTACTGAATGAAAAATTTTCTTTCTGGCCCATTTCCCATTGAGGTGCTCTCACCAAAAAAAAGCTTTCAAAGAAACTCTTTATATTTAATTTAAAACTAATTTTGAAATTATTCCCTTTACCTCTCTTGATATCTTTCTGACAACCTCCTAATCGCTTCAAACTGTTGGTTAAAAAGTGCACCACTAAATCAACCTGTCATCAATTTTGTCTCTCACCACAGTGACTCAAAGAGTTGCATCAGCTAGATCATTTAAAGAAACCACAACTTTTTAAAAGAACATCTGCTGCTGTAATTTATAATGTATAACATAATCTGACATCCAAATTTGACAGAGTTTGGTAATGTCTTCCAACAATGGGTTGTGAGAGATTCTGTCCTGGGACGCTGCAAACAAAGAGGCAATAAATTATTAAGAGATGCAGCTACCAATCTCATAAGAAAAAGAAAATAATAATCTCTACTTTGAATACTGACAAATATGATGCCATGCAGACTCCTTTTTAAACAGCCTGTTTTAATTTTAAGTATGTGCCGGTTTCTCAGGACATAATTTCCTGAGATTAGTGAATATGAATGAAAGTGCTAAGTGCTGACAATTTGAATTCTCACTTCTTTTAACACTCAAGTGCTAAATATTGCCCAAACTTTTGCTAAAATGTTAAGTATCTATCTTTTTTTTCACTGGTAAATTACCATTGATTTGAAGATCTGACAGCTACAGCCATAGTATAGTAGGAAGAACAGTTAGTATATAGAAGAGGTAAATTCCAAATCATGATGGGAAAAAAACATCCAATTTTCATGAGGAAGGAAACAGAGATTTCTGAGAGAGAGAGCAAGAGAGTAAGGCAATGTGGGCTCAGTCTAGGCAGAAGCATCTGAAGAGCGGAAGTAGGGTGGGTAGTGAGCAGTAGTCTGCAGAAACTACAGCATTTCCAGGCACAAATTCTCACTAAAAGTCTGTTTTTAAATCAGTTACTTTTGTAACTAAAATTCATTGGATTGTTTCATATGTACATGCTGGCTGTGCAGGTACTGTATGGAGATGAAATTGGGATGGAAAGCCTATAGGAGATCTGCAGAGATAAAGTGGATTAGATAAATACTCAAGTTGCATTTAGAGAACTGCTATTAGTACCATCTGGCAATGAAAATATTGGTTGCTATCATGCAATTGCACTGGAACATGGGTATCTTTTTTGCTAGCATCCTGTAAGTGGTCTGCTATGGAAAGTCGCTTTCGATGCACATGAACAATAAGGAAAAGGAGGAAAGGGACTGGTGGAAAGCAGGTTCATATTTTTTAATGGAAAAGTTATCCACTCAGCAACAAAGGTGGTGAAGTTCCCAGTTTGAAAGTACTTTACAATCAGAGGCCTCATCAAGAGAGTCATTTTCAAAAAAGCACCACACTCCCTCATTGCAAATGAATAAAAAGCTGAGAAAACAAGCAGAGAATAAAGCTACTCTCAGCCTGGGGTTGGCTCCGTAGTGCGGCCTAAATCAATCCCCATCCTTTTTTATGCAGAGTGCACTTACATGCTGATGTGATGGCACAGATTTGTACAAGAGGTCCCAGGTTTGGTAACTTAAAAGAGGCTTAAACTGTTCTTAAAATACTTTAAAGGAGAAGGCATGTTGTCTGCAGTAAATACAAATGTATACTGCAATTATAAACCAGCATTTCTTCCCATTAGAAATAAAATATTATTTCAGCATTTTGTGTTGTATTGATTTTAAAGGAATTGTATTCTCATGTAGAATCTCCAGATCATTACTCATTTTTATCTTTACAGCATAAAACACTGTAAAAATAAATGGTGTCTTAACAATGTGAGCTTTGCGGCAGATTGTGCAATCTTCATTTTCCAGGACTTTGTACCCTTAGTACACACTGTCAATAATCCAGTACTATGATTACATTAAATTAAAATTATATAAAAATATTTTGTGTGAAACTAGAAAGTTTTGGTTCCTTTCATTTGCCTACTCTCGCATGAGTCTTTTAGGCCTTCCAGCACTTCACCAAAACACTTTTTTTTAAAATGACAGTTTAGTGTCTCTTATATTTAAATGTCTCCAAAATTATGCTTGAAGAAAAATACAAAATATTGCGAAGACTGTAACAAATGGAAAAAGTGTCATCACAACTATATGAGTCTATTTTAATTTGCATTTCTGCACATCATTTTAAAAGAAAGTTATCTTTTCAAAATGCAAAATAGGTGGCCGATGCCCTAACTAACCATGAAGTGGGTACTACACTGGTGAATACCCTGAATTATCATTCTGCATCTCCTATAATGGGACCTGACAGGTAAGCTTATAGGAATAAAAAGGAGTTCTACTAGGTGGGATGTGAAAATGAGCTTGTAACATTACATCAATATCGTGAAAATTTCCATCTAAACCGGATGTGGAAAATTGGCTTATCAATTAACAGATAGGAAGGCTATTAAAATATTTTAAAATATCCTAAAAGATCCATCTTTTAAAATATCCATCTTTTAAATATGGCAGTACAGTACCATAACATGACACTCCTACATCATGATTTTGATGATGTATAAAACAGATAATGACAAACATCAGCTGCACTACATGTGTTCCTCATGATGTGCATAAACCTTAGTTTAGGAATGCACATATTCAAGAGCTGGCAGAAACTGTGTAAACTAGAGATTAATCTACCACAAAATAGAATAAACTTTGTTTATCTGCTCATGTACTTCTGCTACTAGAACTAAAAGATGCATTAATTTTTTGGAATAGTCTGCTTTCTGTTTGGAACTTACAGCAGAATTCCCCTTACCTAGGTCAGAAAACACATTCTGAGAATGAATTTTGGAGCATCTAATTGGTGTCTATTAGTTACCAGATTAAGTCATAGTATCATTATGTTCACCATTACTAAGAAAAACAAACAAAACCTCACAAAAAGCTGCTTTACCATAAAATGTAACATTTATTTACAATTTATCTACCAGCTTTTGGCAAAGACCAAATCACCAAATTTAAATGCCATATTTGGAACTCTTTCTTTTTTAAAAACTTCATGTTCACAGATGTCATTATGAGGACTGTAAATTTCAATCGAAATTTGTACCTCTATGAATCTATCTGTCTACTCTGTTGAAACACGGTAATTTAGAAAAGAATGAGGAACAGGCAGTGAAGATCTGTTGCTTGAATGTCATTACCTGTCACTCCTTGCTTCACTTACATGGCCCATTTTGAAGATCATGCTGCCTTTTTATACTTGCTGGATACCCACTCCTCAGACCTCATTTGCTTGGGTGGTTCAAGCTGTCAAGTGCTCAGAGTGTGTGGCAGCAATTTTGCAAATTCCCTGAAGCGTTTAGCCCCTATTTCACCTTTTATACAGATGACTATTTCTGCTTACTTACAAAAGCTTTCTATTCAAGATGAGACTTTTTTTTTGAGTCACACTATTTAAAATCCAACCACCTCAACTGAATCCAACTGAAGATAATGTAATTAGCAGAGTCTGATTATTTACATAATTTTCGATGTGTTGTAGCACAGAATATTTATGGTAGCAAAGACAATGTCATATTTGTGCTAATAAAGAAAAATTTTATACTCTTACATTCAAAATTGTAACTGAAAAATATGATCTATATATGGGCATAAAAGGACACCTTTTTGAAATTATCTTATAGAAACTATTGCTGAAATCCCACAGCCCATTTCTAAAACTTATTCAGAAAAATGGTCTATTAAAAAAGGCTGAAATATTTCTAAGATGGTAATACGGTGATGTCTGGCCTGGGTGATACTGCAGGACACACGAATTAATGGTGGGCAACTGGAATTTCACCTTCCCCTGAAATGTCAGGTTTGGATTATTGAGGGGTAATATTTATGGGTCAGTGACTCAATGGTAATTCTTGAACGACTGAATTTTGGTAGAAAGTTTCTGAGTTTAAATTGTCAAGATTAACAAGACATCATTCCTTTACAAAAACAAGGATTGTATGTCCATCTCTGGAATATACCTGTTCCCAGCCTATGCCTCATATGACCTGCTTGTGATACACTCTCCTCGTGATACACCTGCCAAGATTCTCTAAAGTCTTGACATAGGTACCTATGAAAGACTGAGATTTACAGCTCATGCTCTCATTTTTGACTTACTCTCAAATCATCCTTTTCTGTTTTGTCTCACTGTATCTATAGAAGCCCAAATATTTCTGATACTTTATGTTATGATGGCTAATATATTTAACCAGAAGCTAAAGAATATAGGTTCAGGGCTTCTATATTTAAACCTGCATCTGGTGACCAAGAAGTCTTAGGAGGGACATAATTTAGCCCTTACTTTTTCAGGTTAGGGCACTGAGCTGCAAAGAATTCAGAGATAAATTAAACAAAGGGATGCATTAATTCTCTGAAGTGGGATGAATACTTCCTACTAGAATAGTCTGGGCCTAGGTAACCCAATCCTAACTTGAAAAGGTTGAACATTTTTTTAGGCACAGACATGGTCCTTTTTCATCATTATTGTATTGGGTTTTGAGAACATTGTTCTAGCTTCCTACTATGTAAGAATTTTGCAAGACGATTGGTAAACACTGCTTTGGAATAATCTCTAACTTTACTCTGTTCCCTACATAAAAAGACAAAGTTCACCACTGGGTGAGAAATCATAATGGATTTTCCCAACTCATCAGTTTGTATTGGTTTCTATAAACTTATATGAATTTGAGCACATTTCCAGGGAAAAACATGTTTCTTTTAATTTCAGTAAGAAATCTTATATTCTGTCTAGTGCCTTCAAATAACAGTTATGTTTTAAGAGAGCCTTAATAAATGAGTGGGACAACATTTACAAAGTACCATTTGTGCATTCTGCAGCAATCCTCACACTGTCTGTTAAACGAAATTGGCCTTCACTTCTGTTTCTGAATGTGATGAATGGCATCATTCAATAATATATGTTTGTCGAGTTGCAATCTTGTGCAGTGTTAAGTGAGGTTCAGCCTGCATATAAAATATATTCTCTAATAAAAAAAAAAAAGACAGAAAATGACAGGGAAGAACTCTGATGCCACTATATATGTTATCAAAATTACAGAGATTACATTAGTCATGGGGAATGTTGTTTCACATTGAGTTTTCTGTGCACAGACTGGTGGGGCAAATTGTACCTTGGGATTTAAATTTTGAAAAAAATATCCTTATGCATGAAAAATTCTCTTTTTTCCATATGATAACACATTTCAACGTGTGAGCAGAAAGATAAATATTATGTACGTATATGGGCTAAATAAAAAAATTTGGGCCACGCATGCACAAATGCCTGCTTCTGGATGAGGAACCTGTTCTCTTCCCATTTTCAGAAGAGATGTGAAATTTTAATTTCTAATGTAACAGCAATTTTTGTAGGGGTTTTTGTTTCCTAAAAAAAGAAAACTGACAGGCCACATGCTATTCAGCAATTCCATGTTGAATCTAATTTTTCAAAAATATTTAAATAAGGTTGTAGTCTTCCTTAGTGAGTAATGAGAAACCATCAATACTAATCACAACTGTTTAAAGCACATTCACTGCAAACCACAAAAAATTAAAAAAGACAATTAATGGCATATTGAGTGGATCAAGTTTTATTTGTGCTAAGCCTACTCTCTCAGGAGCATTTTCTATTAACATTGCTTTCTACAAGTGATAGAAGTTTTAGCCTTGGTGTAGCAGATAAGCCATTGATCTGTCAGCAGACTTTTCCCTACCTCCCACAGTATGGCGCTTCAAAAGTTTGTTTGGAAATGAAACCAAATTCTATGTTTCCTCTACAGATGGTTGACCTCTTTCAGTTAGTGGCTGCATTACTCATTTAAACAATTATACAGGTCAGAATGGTGTAATCTAAATTATTTAGTCTCTGAGTGTTTTTCAGACACCACTGACAGTCCGAGAGGATCCAGCTGCTGGTTGTACCTGGATTTGAACTCCACAAGATAACAGAGCTTTGGTTAAGAGTTTTAGTCACCATACATTGTTTCATCTTTGAAAACACATACCACAAGCAAACTGCTCCTAAGGGACTGCAACTGCACAGGTATCAAAACATGCCAATAGCAAGACTAACATTTCCCAGACCAAACGTTCAAAACAGTTTCTACTTTATCTGAATAAAAATACCTGGATACTCCTCCAGCATGCAAACCTTAAAAATACCTTTTTTGTTTGTCCCCCACAGGGAGCAATTCAAGTCTACCAAACAGTCTAGCAAAATATTATGATAACCTTTTCTATCCTAATTTGTACTGGAGGCTGTGTGTGTGCTAGGATCAACATTAATTACTGTATAACATTTCAGCTGTGTAGTTCATAGAAATGTCAGGGAGTTTGCTAAAGGGGATGTGGGGTCCTGATATCAGCGGGGGGTAAGTGGCCTCAGCCATTGTGCAGCATGTGGATGATGGGAATTTACAAAAATAGAATCCATAACTGAGGTGTTAAAGCTAACTAACCCCAATAAAAAGTTCTTTTTCACCAAGAAAATCATCACATAGATAAAGAGTTCGCAAGCAATTACTTGCATTTTCTAATAAAATCTAAGTTAATAAAGTCTGGAATCCAACAGTTAGCAAAACAGACTGTAATAATGATTCTACATAATAATTGATCTACTTTGTTAAAGTTAATATATCAGTTTGAATTAATGCATTTTAAACTCAGACTCCTTTTGCAGCTTGAATCCAAACTAATTACAGGTTTTAAATTGTCACTAGTAGGAGCTCAGCCAAGGCATATTTCCTCTCTTCTTTAGTTGCACCCTGAGAATTCATGAATCAATTTTTTTCTGGGTCATGACTTCGCCCCACCAGGAGCAGAGAAAACCCTTCAGTGTGAAGAAAATTTAATGGCAGAGATCCCAGTACAGGCAGAATTTGCACGCAAATGGCTAGGAAGTAAATGGCAGGGGAACTTTCCAATGGATGAGAAAGAAACCTTAAAATCATTTGTGGTAATCCAAATGGCAGTGAATTAAGTAAATAGTTTTAAGCACAGCAGTATCCATGTCTGTCTTGGCAATTTAGGATTGTTGGATGATTTAAGAGAGGGCTGCTTTTGCAAGCCTTTTTTTTAAACAGTAGAGGTCACCTTAGTACAAGTCTCTTCTAAAAAAACAGCCCACAACAACAATAAAAAACCCTTTTCTACCCTGATAAATTATGCACTTAGAAGTACTCACAACTTCCTTCCAATGTTTTATATAAACTTAAAAAAAAAAAAAGGATATATTGTCAGTTTAATTTCATTGTATTTAGCTATAGGGATTATTCAATATGAAAAGAGGATTTTTTTTCTAAGCACATTTACAGTTTTAATCAGTGATCTACACATACAATTCATTCAAATATCTGAAAATTGGTTTGTGTTTTAAGCTTTACAATTATATAAAGATCTGTCAAGACTACATATTTTTTTGTCTTTTATATTTACCATCGGGAAAAATGTGACAAAGTAATTTGTTTCTTGGGAGGAGATACTCAGACATAAATTGCATCTATCAAAATTCACTCATCTTCATTAAAAAAAAAGCATGCAGAAGCCTGACAAATCAACAAAAGATTTGGTAAATTAGCATAAAATATATCCAGCTTAATACAAATTGACAAAGCTCTTTCTACAGTATTTGTTTTCATGGCATGGCTACCTTTTATCAGCATTGTACCTAACATCACCTTGGAAACTGCTTTGTGGAAAAGCTTTACCAGACACTGAGAATGAAAGCAGAAAATTATTTGTTAACTACTTAGAAGATTCTATACATAGTGAAGGAATTTTTATAATAACTTGAGAACGATCAGAAGTAAATGCTTTGCAAAAGAAAATCTGGCTGTTTAAAGAGATTATACATTTCAAAAGGAATTCTGAAAAATGGCACACACTATCTTGCCATACATGCAAATATATTCTTAAATATTAAAGTAGTATTTTGTTTGTACTATCAATATTACCAGCTTTAAATGATGTAAAGTAACTGTTTTGGCAATCTTCTTTACCAGATAAGGTTATTTAAAGAATGCACATTAAAAATCTTTCTTAATATCTCGAGATTATTATCTTTATATGTTATCACTTCAGAAATGAAATGTCTGGGACATTCTTAAATGCTATTTTACTTCTAAATCACTCTATTAGATTTCCTGCTTGAGTGATTTGTGAAGAAAACATTACATATATATTTTTTTCTGGTTACCAAACCACATTAGACACAAAAGTCTACTTGAAACTAGTTTACAGTTTAGAAACAGGTCTAATAACAGGTGAATGCTGAAAAATACGCAAACAAAATGGCAGACATGAATGACTTCATTTAAGGCATAATTGCTTCTCATCAACCCAAGAAATCATGCAGAAACAGTCCCTGTTTCAGCCAGCCAGGGAGAGACTGGAGAAATCACTCAGGCATGGATTCTAAATGGAAGGTCCACTCCTGGGTCTCAGCCAGGGAACTGCTCCACACACAGATCCAAGCCTAAGGACAATAGTCCTTAGAATCACAGTTCATCATAACAGATAATTATACAGCAAGTAAAACAATAAGGTATTTTGGCCTTTCAATAGATAGACTAATTGTGGACTAGGGAGTTCTGCCTGGGAGGCATAAAACACACCCCTCTGTGAGTCATTTTATTGTGGTGAGGAGTGGCATGAATTTTGTGGAAAGGGATTTTAGGAACTGGTGAGTTCCATATGTTGTTTTTTGCTGTATGTCTCAGGCACATAGCCAGAGTTTCCACGCACACAGCTAGAAGCTTTTTTTTTTAAATAAAAATTCTTCCCACGTGCCCATTTAAATGTTTTAAGGAACATTATATTTTTTTCTCTCAGCAAAGTCGGTCACAGCAATTATTTTCCTCTTTTAAGCATAATAACATTTCAACTTGGAAAAGGTGGAAAGAAATGTATTGGTCTTTTCAAAGGGAAAATATGTTAAGATTACGTATTTTATATACGGTTCTCATATCAATGAATTCATAACACTGGGTTAAAATATTCCCTGAAACTATTGTGTACCATTTGTTTTCTGGATTGTTTGTAGAGACAAAAAAAATGCAGAAGGAAATACATGTAGTTCAAGACAGAGCAGCTTTTGAATCTTTTTAAATGTGTCATTCTGTTTTATGCTCAGCCAGTTCTTTTTCTTCTCCTTAAAAAGATGACAAGCAAGCAAACTCTTTTCTAGCAAATAAAAGTGTTAGTTCTTGGATGCCATGCAAAGAGTGCAAATGCATAAGAAGGCTGACCTCCTGCACTAGGAAACAAGTACTCTATCTCTGCAATTTGTGCAGCCCCACTGCCAGCCAATTAACTCGAAGTTGAGTTTTGACTCAAACTCATGACCCTTCAATCCCCACAGTCATGTGTTACATCTGGTATCATTGAATTAGTCCTTCCATTTTGGCTTGCTTTTTTTTTTTAAACCGTCCACTTTCTTTCTGCCAATTTTTTTTTTCTAACCACTAATGATGATTCAAGAAGCTTTCTACAGTATCTGCATATTTGTTTGTTTTTCAGTAGAGCTCCCTTGGAAAAAATCTGGCATACATTTTTCTTTTCTAAGAATACCATTCAATTCTTCATTTCATGATACCCTTTTTTCCTGTTCTGTACTATAATGGTGACCATTACATCATGTACCCTGAGGGCTGTGCTTAAAAAGAGAAAGGATGGTGAAATTAGCAAAAATAAAAGGAACTCCCTGACTTGAATTCACAAACTGTGCTTGTTTTTGTTAAACAGAACAAAATCTGCGGTGACGGTAGCAAGTTCAATAACGTGTAGTGCATACGTTTTCCTCTCAGCTAGAAAGCACCTTCCTTAAGAAGCGCTTTTAAAATATTCTATGTAAACTACTGAAGATACTCATATTAAGTAGTACTCCCCAAGCTGCGAGTACATTTCTTGTTTTATTTTTAGTGCTTTTTAATGGAATACAATTTATTGTCTGGAACCTGTTTACCTCCCAATTATTTGTAAAATTCTCTTTTAAAAATTCTAATGAAATGAAAAGGAGCAGTTGATTTATTCACTTTTTCAGAAGTCAGACATGAAGAATTAGAGAGTTGAAAGTACATTTAGGTATTTTTATTCAGTATTGCTTTTCTAAGAATCTCTCACATGCTAGCAAAATACAGTGAATGGTAGCTGCGGTCGGTAAATATAGATAACTCCAATGGTGAATGTGTAATCAGTCTTTAAAGGCTTAAAACATTCTTCTTTTTTCTCGTCATGTCTACACTGGATTTTCTCACTCAGCTATTGTATGAGCACTGCCTCTTCTTTATGTCAGTATACCTCCATGTAAGTCTTCTGCTTGCCTTTTGAAACTAGTTGAATGTATCACCCCTCATATATATACGCACACGTGTGTCTCTCCGTGTGTGTACGTATGTATGTATATGTGCATCCAAAATAAATTGAAAAAAAATTATACCCATGTCAACAGAAAAACTATGTTAGTGTGGTAAAAGCAGTTGTATCTCAAATGCTTTTGTGCACATAAAATATTTTTGTGGTTACTGTATGCAAGTACAATAACATAATTGTATCATACACTCAAGTTTTATAACCATCAGTGAAAAATAAATGATGCATTATTATTGAATGATGTGATATTTAAATATAAAAGCAGTTGAGTGCCCTATCAGTTTCCTCTTAATATTTTGCTGGTACGAATGTTTTTCTGACTTCTAAATCACACATTTGCTAAAATGAGCTCTGCTAGATATCAGTTTGAACACAGGCACAATGTGTCTCAGTCAGATTCATAAAACAGATAGCTGAACTAGAGTTTGACTTTTGACATCAACAATCTGACTTCAATATTTCTCCACAAAAAGAGACTTCTGACTCTCGTCGCTGTTTCAGTGTGATGGATAGCTTTTCATCTGCTGACAGCAGTGAATGTAATAAATGTAATCATCCACACTGGGGGCTGAATATTTCTATTTTTTAAGTTTTCCGTCTTGTGCATTACGAATGACAAAGTAACACCTGCAGTATTACAGTCCCTCCTTTCCTACAAAACTGAAATACAGAAATAGTATTATAAGTTGTCTATGTATTAGTACTTCAGTGCTAAATAAGCTTTTAATTACCTACATTTGTTTTTTTTCTCTAAGAAACACTTGCAGAAACAGAGCTTAATTTTAGCTCTGTTTGACTTCTCTGATCATCTGGGTTTTCATTGTCATTGCTTCATAATAATTTAATGTCATATATAATGACATAAAACCAGGGAAAACCACAGAGGCTGCCAATCTGAGCTGATCTAAGTGTTCACTAGTATAAGCATAGAAAAGCCTGATTTGTTTGTGCCAACAACATTCAGCATGGTCTGTAACTGGGCTAGTGTTCCTTTGCTATTTAATTTTCAAATAGTCTTTCAGTGTACAGTGTAGCTGCTTAATCAGAGTGTTTTATCTACCACAATTAACAAAATGAGTGAATGTATATATTGGCAATACATAAAAAAAGTATTAAATTTATGTTTACCATTTTGTCAGCTAAACATTTTACCACCCTGTTTTTTCCACTTGCTTCATCTATAAGCAACTATTATTATGTTCGTAACTGAAAGTGTATAGCTGAAACACATGCCTAATTCAAAATTAGTTCTAAACTTTCATTAAAAAGCTTTGCAGAGAAATATCTTTTGTTGATGAAAAACTTATTTGGAAGCATATAAAGCCACAGTTTGCATTTTCCCCAGTCTCTGACAGCAGTGACTTATCTTACTTTACATCTAATTAAAAGTTTATGGAGATGCAATGGATTTTTGTGCAAATTAGAATTAATTAGAGTTATTAAGAAGCCATGAAAAGAAGGATTTGAGAAATAGTGAGAAATATTATTTAAACCCTAATGGAATTCAGCGAAACCCACAGGTCTATTACAGGTCCCTGATTTGCCAGGATCACTGCAGGGAATCTAACATTAATAAGCACACTGGTAATTAAATCATTTGTTACTTTGTCTGTAATGTTGTAATGTTTCACTGATACTCTGTCAGAGCTCTTTGTGCAGATCAGAGCTAATCAAAGGTAATCAATTTTCAGCATTTGAAAAATCTGTAAATGATTATACATTCATCAGATCATTTAGTGGAGTGCAAGGAAAGTGCAATGCAATTAATCTTCCTGCATGAGGAGGAATTACCACCACAGAATTCAACAGTTATAATTAATTTCATTGTCTTGCTGTGAATTTTGATTGCTTTTCTTTGGACTGTATAGTACAAATGATGATTCATTGCAAAGTATTTGCAAAGCAAACACACCAGTGTGCTATGCAAATTAAAGTAGCTGTATAACAGATAGGTTTCAAACTTCCTATTTACTCAGGGTTGTTGAGTACTAATTTGCCAAATAATTGCTTGTTAACTTTATACACTCTTCCTCTGAATATTGAGATTGGTAACCAATATAAATAGAAAGCACATGCTGTTTGGTATCTCATGGTAAGTGTTCGAAATACTAGTTAGCACTTAAACTTGCACTCAACTAAAAAAAAAAAATAATTTACAGCATATTATTCCAAAACCATTCATTCTACCTTCTTTAATATTTTATTTCCTTTTTTTCCAGTGTGAAGTTCTCTGAAAGACAAAGAAGGAATTTTAGTGGCTCTACCACAAACAGCTATATAAGTTTAAAGCAGAACATTTTTTAACCATTATCATTTTAATACTACTTTTCCTTCATTTCCATTACTAAATATAAAGTAACATTTTCAGGATAATATCAAATTATAATAGGCAGTATGGACATTTTTAGAAAATTGGTCTAGGCACCAAATGCCAGTGTGAAAACCAAATGTTGCTCAAGGTTCCCATACCAAACCAGAGCCCACTTGAAGGAACTGGAGTGCTGAGCATACACATATGCTGCTGTAGAATCAGCTATTGGCCTGGAATTTAGTATTAGACTTTTGTACAAAACTAGATGCTACAATCAATGATTTTTATGGTTTGTTTATTGTTAGTAAAATACTAACAGAGATTTGAAAAAATACTGTTAGTAAAATACTAACAGAGATTTGAGTTCAGATTTGAAAAATGCAAAAATTTCATTCTAAAAGTGCCAATTAATTTCAAAAAAGTGTTGACCTCAGCTTTGCAGACAAATACAGGAGTAAGGATTTAGGGTGAGTGGTAAGAATGTGCAGCTGCAAGATATACATTTAAATGCCAGTTGATTATTAAGTAATTTCAATTTTGTTTTAAAAGCCGTACTGCACAATGAATATTGGGAATTATCAGCAGATATCTGGTTAGTCATTACTGGCAGCATTAAACGTTAGGTGCTGCTTAGTTTATAATCAGCTGGCCGTTTTCATTAAAAAGGTAAAACTTTGAAATACATTATTTTGCTCTGTAAAAATGAGGTTTGGTAATAGTAATGTATAGAATATGTATGTATGCATGGCTATGCATGCATATATGATTATGCAGCATTTATACAATATATATTTTTCAAAAGCCGATTCTTCCATTGCTGTCTTTATGACAGCATCACAAATAACACATGATTTATTTAAATTTAAACACATGATATTAGAAGAAAGAGAGAAATTTCAAAGAGAACATGAAGATGGAATGGCAGTCTCCTTTCAATATTAAATAGTAAAACTTAAACATTGTACAGCTAATTAGTGTAAGATACTAACAGAAGACAGAATGAGAGATGTTCAGAATCAAGAAGTGCTGAAATGTGGAGCTGTAAATACTGACTGTCTAAGTGCTTCTGAGAGCCCTGGAAAATTCTTAGAATGAATGTACACAGAAGTTTGAGGTGTTCAAACTCATCTCTTCATTTCAACCTTCTTGGCCATGACTGAGTCAATAGGCTGAGTCTGACTCAATGTTTGCAGTCCACAGCTGAAATTACAGACATACAAATCTACATATGAAGTAAATACAATTTTCAGAATTTAATGCTGAACAGAAAAGGATTCTCATACTTATATTCTGTTCTGATAGCTCTCCACAACTCCTAAAGGTTTTTTAGAGATTTTATCTTTTCTTGTATCAATGAAAACAAAGAAAAATCTTGACATTTAGAGAGCAGTGCATTGCACACACCAAAGAGTCTGTGCTGTTAGTGTTTTCAGAAATGTCTATTTTTTATTTGTCATGACCATTTCGTCATCTAAAAACCATTGACATGCACATCTCAAAAAGAAAAACTCTACTTGATGGATATTTGGTTTATAGCGGATTTAAATTTTTTGGTGAAAACTCCAAAGACTGCAAAATTGTACTGAAAATATTAGAAAAATAATCTTTTCCATGTTACCATAAAAGTATTTTCTGGCATTTGAACTGGTTTGGACCACACTCACAAATGCATTCAACATAGACTAGTTCATAACCACTGCAGGAAGAAACTACTGAGAACAAAATATATATGCACTTATCAACGAGACTTTTCATTTGTGTCTGAACAGAGGCTGAAAAGATAAGATGAAAGTCACATTTTTCAACTTGTTGAGTTTGTTTATCTTACAGTCACAAAATCTTCCATATTTTACTTGGGATGAATCAAGGGTAATCAGCACGATATTATTAAATCTGGACTGGAAGTCCATGGACCATGTATTTCTTTATACCACATTTGTTCCAGGCCAGGATCTTCCTATAAGGAAGAGCCTGAAAGAAGTGATAAAGATGATTTCCTCGGGTAAAATGAGGAAAAATGAAATGTAATGTCTCCCAAACCCACACATGCATATTCTGCATTCTAGTGCATAGGTACAGATGCTCTCTTCCTCATTTCTCATATGAGATATACTCCTTCTTCATTAAAATTCTTCATTATCTCTGACTGTATGGGAGACTTCAAATAGTTCAGATCCACACACAATGAAGAGAATTGTCAATTTAGTATTGCTTGAAGGACATCCCCAAAATGCACACTGACCTCTCACTGGCCCTATTCAGTTCACTTTTCTTTGTCATCATAACCTCTGTAAACATCATGGAAACCCACAGCCATGCCCACATTCTATGCTCCAAGCAGTTTAGCTTGTCTGAATTGCACTATGTTCACTTTTTGTAAGTAAAGTATCCCATATTTAAGTTAATTTTAAAAAATTATTTAGCTTTTTCTTTTACTCCTTTCAATGATCTTTTATTGTCTAAAGTCTAGATTTCTGCCAAGTTTGTGAACTGCACTTGTCAGAGTATTGCCCACAACTCTGGGTTCCTTTGTTGAAGCTGTAGAAATAAAATGAATAGTATAAAAGCTTGATGGCATCTGTGGATAGGAAACTCATTAAAAGCCTCAGCCTTCTGTTTTATTTCTAACCACATTGCCCTGTGGGATTTCAAGGTCTTGCAGGATGAAACCAGCAGGACTCATTACTTCTAAAACAATGTTTGGAGTTCTATTGGTGGTGGAATGTTCTGCCAGTCAGGTAAAAAACCTAGGCCTTTATCCTTCCTGGGACAATACCAGGCAGCTCAGAAACTGCTTGGAAAAGTCATGCCTTTGAATGCAACTGCAGGTGTTGCTCCTCAAAGACTGTTGGTACCCTCCTATGCACCCTTCAAAGGAATAATAGAAAATTCACTTTGGGATTCAAATGGAGTCTAAGGAAATTTGAAATAATAGGAACAAACTTTTGAGACTTCCTACATTTTTCCCACGAACCTATGGACCATGACTAATACCCTGAGGGCAAGAAAACATCCTTTTTCCCTCTTACACAGGCATAGAATTCATGGTGTCAGATAAATAAGCTTCATGACCTCACCTTGTTTAAGGCTACCATTCAATTACTAGCAAAGACTAGTCACCACAGTGAGAAAAGAGTGTGGCATTCTGATTGCTCACATTAATTAGAAATAGTGCAAAGTTTGTATCATAGAAGAATAATAAAAAATAATATGAACTCTCTCCACAAGACAAATTAAATAATTTGGCACAAAGTAACTAGTATTAGTTCAAACAAACTCATGGCTCACATTTTCTGTGTGATTAAATACAACTATGAGAACAATTTTAATATATGATAGAAACAAGTAAGGACCTTGCAAGTGTGGAAGTGATTTAGCCTCCTAAAGTAATTTCACAGCTGTGTCAAGTAGAATTCCTTTTAAAGATTTTCAAATGATTTATCTGTAATGTATGAAAATTTCAATCATGTAAAAATGTCTAATGCAATAATAATTAATAAATTTTGTACACTGGTATATGTACTTCCTCATTAAAAAGTATAAATCTTGACTGCATATTGAAATGCTATTTAAAAATCCAAGGCTGCAGTTATATAGAACAATGTGAATTAATTAAAATGCAAAGAACTATGCATGCAAAACTTAACCAACAAAGCATACTTTATGAACTTCAAAACCTGAGCAAACACATTTTAAAGAAAAATTGTTTAAGCCACAAACTTTATAGATTATCAAGTAGCATGAAGATCACATTCATGTAATTCATGAAGCAGCAAGATAGGATGGCACTTAGAAGGGCAGAAGAGAGCTGAATGGCAGAATATCTTTCTTCTGTCTAAGAATTAGATTCCTTCAAGAATAAGAGCTATGTCAAATAGCTGCATTACTAACACAGAAATGTAGAGATTTTCTCTTTTTGAATGTGTTTCCCAGCAACAGACTTATTAACACAAAATTAATGAATAAGTTGCAGTATTTAAACATTTTATACCTCAGGAATTAAAAAGAAATATAGTCTATTTTTATTCTCCCTCATCAACTTCCAAGACAACTTTGACCAAAAAAAAAAAGGTAAAGCATTTACTCTTTTTGTTTCTCTTTTCTTTTTCCGAGTGTATGTCAACTCCAAGAGTTCTCCTATACTATCGCACTAGACCAGATATTTTGAATTTCTAACACATTCTTTTTCTATAAAAAACCTCAGTAAAAATTAAATCTGTAAACTGCGAACTTGTTTCCTTATGACTTAGAGTTGCATACTCTTAATACAAATGGGTCTAAATGTGTCATATCCTACGAGGTTTATTAGAATATGAAGTTCTTTCTTTTGCCTATATTTACATGAGAAATAGGAAACCACAGCATTATTTCTGGTGGTAAATGAGGGGACTGAAAACTACTGGATGAAAACAAATGATGGGCCTCAAAAGAAGATACAGTTGGGAGCTTTGTGTAATTTTTTCTGCATTACTGCTCCCACAGGACCAGCTGAAGAGATTACCAACCCCAGCCAACCCCCAACTGTTTGTTGCCATCCTCTTGCCAGAGAACACTGCCTTGCCAGATCCACTGGTTAAATTACTTGTGTGATCACTCCCTAATTTATTTCAAAGTGACTTGGTTAGCAAAGCAGGCAAGCAGAAACGATCTATTATTTCAATGGTTTATGCTGGCTCATTTTAATTTTAATAGCCTAGAAAGCAATCTCAACAGCAGCTCAGCCAGGAAAACTAAGTGAATGGCAGTTACTGAAAACAGTCTGGGGTTGGTAAACTTCAGCAACTGAGAGAGAACATGCTCACAACACGCAGATTTAAACCAAGGTCCAGCAAAATATTTAGGCTCCTATACTCTTAAAACACCTGGATCATCCTACTGTTTAAATGTGGCTACTAATAAACTATTAGTTCTGACAACTATGATATTTTGTGGAAACATATGTCAGATGAGGAGATTTATTTCACATAATTTTATATATGAAAATTAAGCATCTTGTTTGCATAAATCTTCTCAGCTTTTCCTGTAGTCAGTAGAAGAAGAACCACCTCCAGAAGGGTAATTCCCCACCTACCTGAGAAAGGGGGTGTCACTTGCCTTATGATGTTCATCACTGAGGATGGTCACCCCTCCGGTTGGAATATGAAGCCATCTCCTCGGCTGCTGAAGTTAGGTGAACTGAATTGGATCCCATCCTTAATCTCTACCTCACCAAATGGGCCTGACAACCAAAGCATCTGGAGAAACATTCTTAAGTGGGACAGTCATCTTTACCAATGCCATCACACCCTCACCATCCATTTTGGAAAAAATTGTATAAAGTATCAAGCGTTCATTTAGTAGTAGAAATCAGTATTTCATAAATATCATATATATATATATATCACCTATTACTTTAACTTCCTTTACCTCTGTAATTTCCCTGGTTTCAAATAAACTTTTAGATGGTAATTAGCTTTTCTAATAAATGTGCATGGTCATGCAAAACCTATAAATTTCTTGAGATTACCTACACAGAGCTATGTAAATTAACTACATATACTTCTCTATATATAGTGTCACAGGAAGATAGACATTTTCAGAAATATAGAAATGGTATTAAATGCCTAGAGTATAGTAAAACACATTTTATAGCATCAGTTTGAAATCTGCTGTCCATATTTATTTAAGAATAACTCGCCAGAAAAGATTATAACTTTCTATGGCATTTAGTACTCTTTGTTCACACTCAGCATACAAAATATAAAAGATTCTTATCATCTCAGAAACTCCTTTCACAATTTTAAATCAACCTAAACTTGTATAGTGCAGCTCCCCTAAGTGCTTAAGTCACTTGTAGCTCAAATTCAGTAAGTTTAAGGCCTGCTTTTTGCCAGTTAGTTGTCAAGTACTCAGGTGAAGGTGAATTGAAAATTTTACAACAATCAATGGAAAATGTTACAACAGATTATAATTGAGCAAGGATGGCTTTATGAAATCATCCCCCTTTTGGCAATGCTCATTTGATTTCACAGAATAGGTTGGAAGGCACCCCAGTGGATCATTGGGTCCAACCTCCCTGCTCAAGCAAGGATATCCCAGAGCACATGGCAGAGGTTGTATCCTGATGGATCTCCAGTGTGGGAGACTCCACAACCTCTCTGGGAAATCTGTTCCAGTGCTCAGTCACCCGCACAGTAAAGCTCTTTCTCTCATTCACTTGGAACTTCCTGTGCATCAGTTTCTACCTGTTGCCTCTTGTGCTATTTCTTGGCACCACTGAGAAGTGCCTGGTCCATCCTCTTGACTTATCTCATTCCTTCAGACACTAAGAGACATTTATAAGGTCCCCTCTCAGTTGTTTCTTCTCAAGGCTGAACAGACCCACCTGCCTCAGCCTATTCTCATAAGAGAGATGCTCCAATCTCTTAATCATCTTCATAGCCACCACTGAATCTGCTCCAAGGTCTCCATATCTCTGTTGTCCTGAGGAGCCCAGAACAGGACACAGCACTCCAGATGTGGCCTCACCAGGGCTGGGTAGAGGGGTAGGATCAGCTCCCTTGATCTGCTGCTGGCAATGATCATCCCAATGCACCCCAGGATACCCTTGGCCTTCTTGGTCCCCAGGGGCATTGCTGGCTCAGGCACAGCTTCTTGTCCAGCAGGACTCCAAGGTCCTTCTCTGCAGAGCTGCTTTGCAGCAGCTCAGCCCCCAACCTGTACTGTGCATGAGGTTACTCTTCCTCAGTGCAGGACGCTGCATTTGCCTTTGCTGAATTTCAGAAAGTTCTTCTCTGCCCATCCCTCCAACCTGTCAAGGCCCTTCTGAAGGGCTGCAGAGCCCTCTAGGGTATTACCCACTCCTCCCAGCTTTGTGTCACCAGTGAACTTGCTGAGGAGGGATCTCCCCTTCATCCAAGTAATTGATGAATAAGGTAAACAATACTGAGCCGAGTATTGAACCTTGATTTGACAGTTTCTAAATTATTTCTTACACATAGTCCAGAGAAGGGGTAAGAACTGTGGAGAGGTGGATAACTTTTCTGACAGTGGTTATTTACTCTCTAGTGGCACTATTGTTTCCATTCACTAGTGGTACTACTGTATCCAGTGTTTAAGGCAGAATGACACTTCATTGCTCCACCATAAACATTATCCAACTGAAGCAGGGGGCTGATAAATGATCACAAGAGTAAAGACACAAAGCTGAAGTGCCTCAGTCTAATTACCAAACTGTACAAATGTGTGCAATCAGAACAAAAGGATGATTCTTTATTCTGTGAATGTATTTTAAGCAGAAATTGGGAGCAGATAAATGTACATGCCAAAAATTAAAACAACAACAAAGGAGTGAGATTGGTACGGTTCTTATGCTTACAACTAGGAATTATTTTTCCTCTTGACAGATTTAAGCAAGATTTGAAGTTGCATTTTAGCTTTGTTCCTCGTTCATAAAATAAATAATTTTAATTTAATTGATGTATCAATACATGATTTAGGATATAATTCTAGGAGCTTTCCTGTGCTTTAGGAACCTGGAATCTGTGGAAGTTGCCATATGGGGGAAAACCATTAGTGAAGAACGGAGTTATATTAAAAATTCACAAAATACAGAGTGTTTTAGAACATGAAACATGGACATTGCTCAGTTACTGAAAATATATATCTCTGTGGTGCAGTCTCATTCTAAATGGATGCTAACCATTGCTCCTGGCTGCAAGTTTTCTGCAGTCAGCTGCAGATGTGATAGGAATCTATCACATAGATTTTACATAATGATTTTGCTTTTACATAATCATTTTGTCTTATCTGCAAGCATCCCTCACTGGGACAACTTCAGAGGCATTAAGGGTGTGTGCAGATGAACAAGTTACCCTCTGGACTTACGTTTCTCATACTCTGCAAGAATTGCCTGCAACACACTTTTATGCTACATTGTACCACTTGGAAAGAATACAAATATGGAGTAGATGACAGGCAAATAGTTCATAACACCTTACATTTCTGGTAAAGTGTTTTTCATCTTTCCATAGCTAAGGTTTTCTGCTATCTCTTTCTTAAGGCCAGTTACTCTTACTCTGTTGTGGTTTGTTAGTTGCAAAGTGAAAAGTAAACTTTTTTCCTTGCTTATAATGAAAAAAGCACTTCATCAGGTTGATCAACAGGACTTGGGTTTTTTATGCCTCTACAGTCCTGCAATGCTTTGCAATAATCTTTCTTGATTAATAAATCCAATGTTGTGTATATGTTTATGTAGGCATATGAGAGAACTTTTTAAATACTGAGTCAATGTTATCCCTATACTGTGCAATTATAAAAAAGTTACACCTTTGTTGAGTTACCCCTGCCCAGATTGCCAAATTAAATTCACAGTCCTGTTAGGGATTACAGAGAACAAAAGGAGAGCATGTTGGAAAGTATTAAATCATGCTGCTTAGTGGATTGATACACACAATTAAACAATTCAGGTCATAAGTGCTCATGACTATCTTGTTGACAGTAAGCTACCACACAATAATTTATGGAATGTTTTCCATCATCTCCAACCAGCTATAAAAAATTACTTCCATCCTGATGGATGGTGGCCTTGATTATCTCCTATCAAACTACTGCCATGCAATATGACTATGTGGGAAATAAATTAACTTTATTAATATGTTAAGTTTCAGAACATGTGACCGCTAATATCCTGAGATGGTCAGATCTGTCCTCTGGCCCTGCACCAGTTTCTTAGAAGGTGCTGCAGTCATCCACATCAACTCTATTCTCTCACTTTTTTCCTAAGTTACTGCTACTTTCTCCTTATTGGAGTCACTGATTTGCTGGTTTTTTACTAACAAGTGCTGAACTGACTTAACTCCTTTGGCAGAGGTAAGAAGTCATGTTTGATACCTCACAGGTAATGCTGAAAATTGGTTTGAGCAATAGTGAGGTGTAAAACTTCTAGACAGCAAAGAAAATCTGGTTTCAAGTGTTAACTAACTTTTCTTTTTGTTCAGAACTAAATCTATATGCTTTTATGGTAGCTGGGGCTGCTACATTGTAGGAATAACTTTTTCTTTTTTTATTCCTTGTTTACCCCAGAAGCAGGGAAAAGCATGGTGTGGGGGAAAATAAAAATAAAATCTGTGCAAAATTAGTTTTCATATATAGCAGCAAATACAAATTTTTCTGACCAGGAATCTTAGCATTTTAGAATGTCCTGAAAAGAAGTATTTGCCTTTTTCAGTCATTTTTTTGAAAGCAGAACTGAACTTTGAGTGTTTCTTCTTCTTGTCACATTTATTAATCATTGAAGTTTCTGACATGTTTTCTTATTATTGTTTAATAGTAATGTCAGTGTTAAACTGTAATATAGGTGTATACATCTGTTGTTTACTCTGAGATGACTAACTACCATATATAAAAATTCATATTAAAAATAAGTGATAACATACAAATGAAATAATGATTTTTAAAAGCCCTCTGCCTTTGAAATACATTAATATATTTAAATAAGATTAGAGATCACAGCTCCATATCCTACCACTGACACACAGAGAAATAAACAAAACTGAGTTGGAGAACAGACCTGCATAACATACGGCTCAAGGACTTCGTGAAGCCTGCAGAGCATCTTTTCTAGCATGCCAACTATTTAACAGCAATGTGCACTGTTAGAGAAAGCAGGGAGTGCATCCTGGCTGGGCTCTTAACCAACCCCTGGCTGAAAGCAGCGGATGGAATGCATATCTCCTGGCCAGGGTGGCAGGACATCGTTCGTAGAAAGGGAAAAACAAGAGACACTGGACAGTCATGGCAAAAAGGTAAACTCAGTGATGGCAAGGGAAGTTCTTCCCTGTAGCACAGAAAGGACCTCGTCTCAATATAACAGATTCCAATAGTTTACATATATGGTTCAGTAATTTCAGCACCACACCCGTTATTGCTTCAATAATGCAACATCTGCATTGAGTCTAGCAATGAATCTTCTGGAATGAATCCTTGTGTCTGCATGCTACAATTTGATACCATATAAGTGTTGCATACCTAAGTTTAATGTAAAATTTCAAGACACATAAAATCCCCTGCACCCACTATTAGCTAATAATTTTCCTTGTCATATCTGGTTTTATTATTACATATGGCATTTCACGGAATTATTAATTTTTTATAGTTGTGGTATTCCAGAAAAAAAAATAAACTTTTTGGGATCACAGTAGTACTTCAAATGCAGACAAACAGTATGAGCAAGTATACTCTTCCCAAATGTGGCTATCTCAGGGTGCTGAGGAATTAGATTTCCATCTCAAAGGCAGTTATCTTGACATAACAGATTACTGCTGCCAAAAGAAAAAAAGCAGTATTTTCCTATCCTCTCATACTTCTCTCCCTCTTTCTGCCACTTTTAGTGGTTGTGAGCAGTTAAATATCATGTCTCACAGAAATTGAGCCTGAGAACATGAATATACCTCTGAAGGTGGCTCCTTGGGAGTGCTCCTGAAAGCATTCTCTGATGGAAATCTCAGACAGCAGCTCTCTCACAGGGAAGTTTCTCTCTCCATGGCACTGAATACCACATTTTCAGGAAGGACATAAAATCAGCTGGGTAAGTGAAAAAGAGCAATGCACCTCATGTATCCTTAGTGTAAGCAAATGGCATATGCTTTCTTCCTTCCATTTCAGCATTTCTGTCTTCTACAAACACTGGCAATCATGTTGTCTGCTTTGGCTGTCATGAGCAAATGCTTGTTTTGCACTTGACCACAAAAAGTTAATTGTGAATTACTCTACACACATGAAAATGGCAAATGCTTAAACTGGGAGGCTGGACTACATTAATTTCTCAATCCTCCTTTTTCAATGGCACAGGCCAGGTGAGGCCAGGAGGGACAGAACTTGCCACAAGGACATGAGCTTTCTGGTCTGCAGTGACCCATAGGGATGTAAGCAAACTTACATCCTGAATGTGTGAGAAACACATCATAAAGTCAAGTTACAGTATGCTTATGTTGAAAAAATCTCCTCACTAACAAAAATAATTAGAATAATCCAAACTCTATTTAGATTAAGTCTGAGATGGTTATTAAGCCAAGAAAATGAGTTATCCTTCAGGGAGAGAGATGGGCAAACACAATGGCTGAAATGAATCAAGAGACTTTAACTATACTTGAGTGTTATATGTTCTGCGTATGGCAGAAAAATAATAAATAAAAACCCAAATTAGCTATTTCCATTCTTCATCATTGACATGAAGAGCCTAGAGTGACTGAGCTTTGTGTTTTTCTGCCAATGTGACCTTACATGAAGTTTTTCTGTTTGCTTTCTCACACTTGATTGTTCCCTTGGTAGTGTTTTACTAACTCACTGTTACCTTGACTGATAATGAAAGCACCAGAAAACACAAACACTTTTCAATTCCTTCTTTTTTGCTCATGTTACATTGTAATGCCACTCTGAAGCACTTTTTTAAAAATAAAGTATTTCGCAAGAACAAAATATAATTACAGATGTGTTCATATATTCTAAAAGATTCCTGTACAACATAGCACTGATATTCTACTTGCATTTTAGATTGAAATTGTCTCTACAGTTACAATGTAAAGGTTAATACTCTCATTTGAACTAAGACAAGTAGATACTGTCAGATACTAGACTGGTGAAAATAACTTCAGTGATTATGAGCTGTGTGTTTTCTATGAGCTTTTTTTCCAAGCAAAATTTGTGCTGATATATCTCTAAGAATTTTAAAATTATACATATGATGCAGAAAATACTATATAGTGTTCAAATGTGCACAAGAGAAGTTTGCCTTTTTATCTTATTTGCATAAATCTCATAAGTATGCCTAGAAAATATTGCTTATTTACATTCATCTTGCTACTTATGTATAAAGGGTGCAGACTCCAAAAGGACATGTTTCTCCAGTATAGCAGTGTCGCTGTTGAGCGGCTAGCTGAGGACTGACCCAAGTTCTCAGACAAGGAAAGAGAGGAGAAGAGGAACTTTATTGTTTTGAATTCCATATATATAGAGTCTACAGAAGTGCCCCAGATTGGTCAGCCCGAGACCTCCCCCTAGGCCCAATTGGCCAAGCCCGAACTGACTCAATCCGGAGAAACTGTTTGCAAAACATCCAAATTTTATCTTGTTTATGAAATACAGCAAAATGTTCCCACGGGAAGAACCTGTGCTAGCCACATAGCAGGATGTATTTGTTTATTTCTGCACAGTGTTTGTGCCACTGCAGTTAAATTTGCAGCCCACATTTTGAGGATATACCACTCAATTTGAAGTTATGATGTTGATTTTCTTATCCATGTTTTTCCCCTTGAAGCAAGATGAAAAATGTTCCAGCAAAAGCATAAGAAAGCTATTTTAAGATCTTTGAAGAAAAATTAATATGTTGCGATGATGATATTTCATCTTAATCTGGCATCGCCCAGACTTGTCTCTTTCAAGGAAGGGAGGACATCTGGAAATGAATGAAAGCCACAATAAAATGAGATTCTTCTACTGAAACTGAAATATGATGGTAGAGTTGTTTCTTGACAGTTATATATTCAATGAGTAGGAATAAGTGGTATGATAAAGGTGCATGATTTATTGTTATATGCAATTACATGAGCTGCAAAATATTAAGAATTTACAGGGAACTGAACTGGTACTTTAGAAATAAAAATATGAAATACTTATGGTTATTCATAGCCTAAAAGCAAGAAAAAAAACCACCTCAAAATAGCTAGGCAGAAATTCAGTGAACAGAGATAACACTGTAAATTAATATGTCTTCATTGGTGTGATTCTGTTTCTCAAAGAAAATGATTGGAATAAATGAAGGGAAGAAACAATTTTTGTTTGATATTTGAGTTTCATAATCTCTTCCCTTAATGTAAAACATGAGTCTGACCTCATTTCCACTAATTTGGGCAATGCAATCAGTATAAATAAGTAAGTGTATATACATACATAAAATTTCATGTGTAACACATTTATAATTCTGGACACCAATATTCAGAAAAGGTAATTTCAAAGTGAAAAGGAGCAAGGAGATGCTAGTAGGATGAACAGATGATTTTTGATCTGATCTTTTCTAAACAGTACTGAAAGGTCTTGCTGGTTTGTCTAACCAAGCAAAGTAAAAGCTAAAAAGAAAATAATTTTTCTCTCTAAATTTTTCAGCCAGGTAGCAGGGAAAAGGATGAACTATATAAGTGTTGTTGGCAAAAGAGCAATCAGATATAAACTAGCTCTGAGTAAATTCAGGCTAGAAATTAATAGTATTTCTAAACCTTACTGCCTTGGGTTTGCATGGCCAGGTTTTAATAGCAGAGGGAGCTTCAAGGATGGCATCTGTGAAAGCTCCCAGAAGCTTCCCCCATGACTAGTAGAGCTAATGCCAGGAGGATCCAGGACAGACCTGCTGTTGGCCAATGCTGGGCCAATTAGAAATGGTGGTAACACCTCTGTGATAACATATTTAAGAAGGAAAGAAAAAAAGTTATTGCACAGATGTAATTGCTGCTAGGGAAGAGCAGAGTGACATTATGTGAGAGGAACAACCCTGCAGAGACCAAGCTCAGTGGAGAAGAAGAGGGAAGAAATGCTCCAGCCTCCAGAGCAGAGATTCCCCTGCAGCCCATGGTGAAGCAGGATGTGCCCCTGCAGCCCATGGATGTCCATGGGGATGCAGAGATCCACCTGCAGCCCATGGAGACCCACACGGGAGCAGATGAATGCCCAAGAGAAGGCTGTAAACCCAGGGGAAACCCATGCTGGAGCAGCTCCTGGCAGAGACCTGCAGACCTGTGGAGAGAGGAGCCCATGCTGGAGCAGGTGACCCTGCAGGACTTGTGACCCTGTGGGGGATTCTTGCTGGAGCAGGATGTGCCTGAAGGACTGAAATCCATGGAATAGTGACCCACACTGCAGCAGTTCATGGAGAAGAGTTGCCTGGGATGGGATTGCATTGAAGAAGTTCCTGGAGGACTGTCAGCTATGGGAGGAATCCACATTGGAGCAGGGGAAGGACTCCTCTCCCTGAGCAGCAGCAGGAAAAACAGGTGATGAACTGACCATAATCCCCATTCCCCATCTCCCTGCACTGCTGGTAGGGAGAAAGAAGAGCTTGGGAAGAAGGGAGGGGTGAGGGAGAAATACATTTTTTAAGACTTGTTTTACTTCTCATCCTGTAAGGAGGGACTCTGTGGGGTTTAGTTTTGGGGGTAAAAATAGGGACAAGAGATCTCTAAAGGTGAGTTTTAGAACATGAGGGTTTATTGCGAAACAGCATGAGCATGAGAGGCCTGCTGGGCTGCGAGACGCAGCCCAAAGCAGGCCAGAGAAAAGACAGAGAGAGAGAGAGAGAGAGAGAGAGTAGAAAGAAGAGAGCAAAAGAGAGCGATTTGCTGTTTACAATGCAATAAATCATCTTCTCTGTTGAATATTCTAATTCCCTTTAAACAATCTAAGACAAGCTACAAACTCTACAGCATTTACATACAACCTATAAGAATCATCACATTACCATACGGGGTCATGTTTCAAACCTCAGAAAACTGCTTTTGGGGATCTCCACCAGGCAGGCAGGGTCTGCTCTGACCTTTGGACTTGCCTGGGCAGAGGGCATTGTTCTATCAAGAAGGGGGATTACCTTCCGTGGCCATACCATTGTTTTTTAGTTACTCTACAACTCGAACCTTGTTTTCATTTCAATATCACTTATATTTTCCATATTCTCAGCATCTTTTTCAAGGTAATCATATCTATAAGGCTTTCCTATTTCATCTTCCCCAACATCATCCTGCTTTGATTTTGTCAGCAGTAAAATTCAATTGATATCACCAAGCTGAGTCAGTTTTGCCCATGACAGTGTCTGGTGAGGGATCTCTCTCCCAGATCATATCTCAAGCTATGGATCTTTGTTGTATTTTTGCTTCTCTGTCCAGTTGAGAGGAGGAAACATAGAGTGGCTTTGGTGGATGCCTGGCATTCAGCCAGGCTCCACCCACTACGCTTACTGAATTGATGTTCTGGACATCCCAGGATGTCATGAACAAATAACTTGAAAAATAGGAATTAATAATTTAAAATAACATCTTAAATGCTTCTAGTGTGAGTTTCATGCATCAATCCTTTCTACAATGATTGAACCCATCTTTTTAGGAGCAGTGTTATTTAACATGGCCCTCAATCACCTATGCAGAGTTTTGGATGTCAAATTGAAACATCCCTCTGCAGATTTTACAATCTTTCATTATTTCAATTTTTTAATCTGTCCTACATCTTCCAAAATCAGGTTCCTACTTTCCTTAAGTGCCAACTGTTAGAATATAACACTTTTTTGGCAATAATACAGATAAGATCTGTTGTCTGCATAAAATATTAACTAATCATAAATTAGCATCAGATAAAATATTCTGCTGCTTAATATTGGAAAAGTGACATCCCAATCAATATAAATGACTGAGTTACATTTCAAGCTACATTTACTCTTATATGATAGCAGTCATCTATGCCTGTTGCCTAAGAACTAGTTATTGCAAAGGCCTTCACCCACCAAACCCCTTCCCCTTAGGTCTCCTCTTTAAAAAAGTTAAAAATTTTTCAGAAAAAGATTTTGTAGAAGTCTCAATCTCACTTTTATGCTGCAAAAAGTGCTGGAAAGAACGGAAGTCTTGGCTTGAGTAACACCATCCTAAAACTATGCCAAGAAAGAGGCCAGAGTGAAGAACTTGTGTTAGACATGCACTGCCATGGTCTCTCTCTTCGGTCTGAAGAAACAGAGGGAGGAGAACCCCCAATACAGATCACTGACCATATGGCTGTGAAAATTTGCTGAATATTTTCTCAGTGTAGTCATTGAAACCCTTTGCAAAGAATCTGGTTTTGACACGCCTGTCTCATTGACTGCTGACTCTTGGCTGACAGAGGTAAATGAAACCTTGGAGATGTTAACTGGCCTAATTTATCATTACACCTATGAACATCCTGGTTTGCTCTGAGACAGTTAATACCACCCCTAATTCGTTTTGATCTGAGCTACTTTTAAAAGTAAACTATATGTTATTCATTATTGCTATACCCTTTTTCATTCAACATTTAACAGAAACGTCTTGCCTTTATTCTTAACTGTATTATCTTAATAATATTCCTAGCACATTCAAAATTAACAACTCAAGATGTTTCTCTGGCATTTGCATTATTATCTTTACCTCTTCATCCTTAACTGTATACTATGACACTAGAAGTAGAAGGCCATCAACAACTTCTCTCTTCGTATCAAACATCAAGTATAAGAACATGGTCATTGAAGCAGAATATCTGTTCAAACCAGTCAGAGGGAGAGAAAGTACATTTTCACCCTAATGAAATTCTTAAGGTGAAAATCATGCAGTTGTCAGAAACAGAATCAAACTCAATATTTGTCTGTGATCAGGAAACACACAATTAAATTATGTGGTTTTGAAATTATTTCATTTGTGGTAACTATTTGTTCAAACGGTTTTTTGTATTTGTTCAATTTTACTACTAACATATTGTCTTATGGAAACTATTTTGTGTTCATGTCCCTCAGACTGGCTAAATGCCTCAAGAGCTTAGAGATCCACTGTAGGTATAGGCTCAAATACAGGACTCTGGCAGTATCACAGGGCAGAGAACTGGTATGTTACATGGAAAAGAAAAATCTTTTATTACCCAAGAAAATTCAGGCGGAATATTACTGATTATAAAAGGCTGAAATGGGAATGCATAAATACACTGTTCAATAGAAAATTTCAAAGTGAAACCTACTGAAATGTTGATATTCCATCTTTTTATTCTAATACTGAATTTTTTACATTTCCATTACTATAGGAATTCAAGAGCAAGTTCTACAATCCACATACCTGTGAATGCAGGATTTGGGGTATATATTTCTAAATGTTTATGCAGGGTCTTTATGGCTATTGCTGGACAAGCCTCTTCCTATTTTGCTAATTTCTCACATATTTCTGTTGGAATTTTAATAATTCTTTTCTACCTGTGCTAGTGTGTTATTATACTCAGATATTTGCAAGGCTTCAACCTAGCGCTAGTTCCCCTCTGTAAATTCTACTCATAGATCTATCTGTCTTTGTGCCCTACTGGCCTTGCAAATTCTCCCTGTAAGTGCCTCATAAGTCTCCCCAATACCTATAAAATTTAATTCTTCTCCTATGTCTTAATTTCCACTGTCATCTCTGTCACAGAGCAGATTCATGAACAGGAGCACCAAATTCATGCTACAAATTAAACACAAAAGATTCTTCCACTTTCCTGCAGGGGACTTCTAATTGATGCAATAGATCTCAGTGCTGGGAAGATTTTCTTTAATAATTTACATTGTTGTTTTATTTGACAGCCGTTGATGAAATAATCCACTTGACTTCCATATAAAGTATTTCTGTCCCTGAAAAACTATAACCAGTTACTAACTCCTTGATATTTCTTCTAGTTAAAGTGGTGAATTTTTCCTTGACAAAAAGGCAATCAATGTTATGGAAGATGGTGAAAAGTGAAAAAGAGGGTTGCTCCCTACTGAAAAGACAAGTTATTTTAAATTGCAAGGAAAACATAATTATAGATAATTACCACAGATTACATTTTCTACATACATGCACTAATTAAATCACCTATTAGATGATTATATTTTTTTATAGATTTTTTTACTTTCTGTTTGGCATTACATATGATAAATCAAATACACAATAAATGAAAAATGACAGCATCTATCAAAATTACCCTCAGAATCATTTAATTCTTGATAAATATGATAAAAAAAATTCCCTGAGTATTGAGAGAGAAAAGTAATAGTCTTCATCTACCTCCAGGCAACTGTGAAGTTTACTTGAAAAACTCAGAAGTTTTAGTTCCAAATATATCTTTAATTCATTACTATGACCTTGTAGCCGATAGAAAACAGTTCATATCATTCCCATGTCCTTCTAGGTCAGGTCTTAATAATTGTACAAAACATGTATGAAAGGCTAAGAAATAGAGAAGAAACAATATCATTTTTGCCTGATATATATGGTGTCACATTTATTTAAATGATGTGAAAGCCATAGAAACTGAATTCAGAGTGTATTCCATAGCAGACTAAATTAACAAACCCACAGGGAACACAGCATTTTACCTTCTACAGAATGTCGTGGTTTGTACCCAGGGACGGAGGAATGCTAATGCCTCATACATTCCCCTCTTAATTTTTACTAAATTCACTGCCATGTAATGGCTAAACTGAAGCATTCTAAACTATCAGAAGCCTCTTGAGATAAACATTCTCCTTACATATCAACATCCCATCGCAGGTGAACATTTTTGGTGATCTCCTTTGACTAGCTTGGTGATCAGCTTGGTGGTTTAAAACAGTGGTACTTCTGCAGGCATCTTGGGAAAGAAAATGAATTAGTTCTATCCATCTATCAACACTTCCTTCTTAAAACAGAAAGAAATAACCACTTTCTCTTATTGTCTTCCTTCAGGACTCTTCAAAACTTCCCTAAAATTATATATTGTTTTGATTGAATCTGCAAAATTGTCAGTGTCACTGGTACTTTCTACCTTAAATTCCTTTCTGTGTGCTTATAGCAGTAGTGTTTTTCAGGCTCAAGCTGGTTTTGGATTAAATCCCTAATTTCTCACTTCCGAAAGTAACAGTAATGATTTCTCCTATCTGGCTAATGACAATTTAGCACTGTCACCATGTGAGATATTGTATCCTTGTTGTCCTGTTTCTGCCAAAAACTTTATCATAATAAATGCAATAGATTAAGAGGTTTCTTTTTATGTTGGCGTACCTAACAGCTCTCTATTTTGATCATAGATTTGATTCTTCAAAGCCTCCAACTTTTTCACAAACAGCAATCTAGTTTTAATTAAAATGTTTGCAGAGAAACTTGCTATAACAACTGAGCATCCTGCTAAATCCCACATTTTGAATATTTTGATCATGAATTCCCTGGGGTTCCTAGGTCTAGATTCTGAGTTACTTTGGAAGTATATATAGTGTAGTTTAGTAAAATCAGGAGCATGCGTATATATCACCTGCAGTTGGAGACTGAAAGTTTTGCAGTTAAATTGCAAATATGATTCTTCTGTCACTTCTTATAAGAAACTGCTTCCCTTCTGCATAGTGCTGGTCCCAGAATTTGGATCCAAACACTAGTACATATTGCGGTATAAATTCTAGTGGTCAAAAAAAAAAATTCAACCAGTTACCCCTGGAATAGAAGGGATAAGGACAAAAATCCCCTATCAGCTTGTATTGGCAACTCTTCTCTAATACCTGCAATTTAGCTGGTTGAAATTATGGCAGCTCTATTTCCTACCTTACTGAGCATTACATAAAAGGAGCAGTGGCCTCCACTTAGAGGTGCCTCTAGCACAAGTCTAGCACAGAGACCACACGATCACTTTGTTTGTCTGAAAGTGATGAGGCAAAAGGACAGCAGAGAAAATATCCCATCTGCATTAGTGGTGTGGAAGCTAAGAAAAAGCATTACAGCAAACAACAACATTGCCTCGTTGTGGATTAACACTGGTAGTCCCTGCTGGTAACAGCATCTCTACTGTCTCCTACTCCATAACATCTTCCAGTCTTAATAATGTCAGTCATTTCATTCTCCAGAGAATTTCAAGCCCAGTATCACCCATGTCACCTTGTATTTCAACTCAACACCTTCCTATTTCATCCCCAGCATAGAGTATGACTTTAAGCTTTATTTTACACACAGCTACAACTGTGTGTCAACCCAGTCCCAGAATACCATTATCGAATATCATCACAATTTGTTTCTCCAGATTCCTTCCATAAGGACTACACAGGGAGAAAAAAAACCCTCTCACTAGCAGGCATAATTAATTTTCTGTTTGTTTTTAAAATAATCAGCTAATTAGTGGTGTGACACAGTTCATTTGTGACTTTAAAAATATTTATGATTCTTTATGATTTGATTCTATGCTTTGGAGGAAAATAACTTCACAGTGTTTAGAGTGTAGAGCATTGCCAAATTTCTTAAAAATATTTGGACTGTTGGACTAAACCTGCCTTAGTAACTGGCAGTCCATGATCCAGATCAGTCTTATGCATAGGAAGAGTCAGAGAATATAGTTACCATGGGGGCATCTTCTTCTTCTGGATATCCTTGGTAAGTTTGAAAAACATTATAACATGTCTTTTGGGATTTCTCTATCTCCTTGCACCATTGCTGCAGTAAGTGATGGAGAAGAGATAAAACCTGGGCTGTGAAAAAGAAATACTTCAGATAAAGTCATCAAAGTACAGGTGCTTTAGAATTATTTCTAATATTAAATAATATTTACCACCAAAATAATCCTCCTGTGTCTCCTATATAACCAAATCATAGCAATGTCAAAAAATACATTTAAAAAATAGACATCCTCCAATTCATTCCTTCTACAGACATGTTATAAATACTTAATCCAGCACAAACAGTGACATAAAGAAACTTTAATTTATGTCCTTGTGAAGCTACTCCTCGATAAGATGAATACCACTTTCAAATAAAATAAAATAACCCAAACCAAAAAACCCTACTGTCATTATAATACCTGCAGAGTGATACCACTAACAGACCTGGCTGTTTGTTTCTAAGGAAGAACAGCTGTGCAACAGACTGTCTGAACAGTTCCTATTACAGAATGCAACATGGATTACTGACACAAAGGAAGCACTACACCAGCTGGCTTTCTGTCTTAGAGCATTTCTATTCCTAGATGATTTACCTGTTCTCAGCCCTGTCACCTTAACACTTCTACTACCCAATTAAAAAAACGATGTTGCTGGATTCTCTCTGCTAATAAATGAGATGTGTTTTTGTTCAGATCAAACTGGTTACTTTTTTTTTTTAAATTTTGCAATACATGACTTATTTTTAAACTTATAAAAGCTGCTTGATTATTTATTTGTGGTCTATTTTGTTCTCTTGTGGAGTTTAGATATGAAAAATTCTTTTCAAATGTATTCATATGCAGTGATCTACATTTCCTAATCATAATCATGTCAGCAAAAGTGGAGCTGCTCTTAGGATAACATTCTAGTCTAGAAAATGATTTCCCTTTAAAATGGATTCAATGGACATGATATAAAAAGAAGATGCAAAATTACACACAACAGTTTGCATAATCAAAACAGATATGTTTTATATTCAGGCAAGATTTCTTTTTGCTACATTAAATGGAAGAAAATAGACCTTTTGGAATTCTGCAAGTGTGCTATGGCTGTAAATGCAGTAGCAGTGGAATTCCAGTAGGATTATGAAGAGGATGTACAGAACTTAAAAAAAGAAATCAACCACGATAAAGAGGAACAATATGAAAGGATAAATGGTTTTTTTTTTAACTAACAATAGTCCATTTATTTCAAATAGGAACTATATCTTCTACTTTGTAACTATAGTTAAATTTATGAAAGCTTGAAATATGGAGGTGTATTCTTTTGTGTAGGAAATTTACTGGTCCTCTTTTAAATAAATGTAGTTCAAATGACATGTAATGAGTGTAGAGCTTCATTCAGTAAATAATACCCAAGGTATATTCATATCTACATTCAGAACAAAACTTGCACATGTTATGGAATAATGTTTGAAGGGCTCTGCAGGTGTCTCCTAGAGACACTATTGCTCAGGAGCGGGCAGACTTCAAATTAACATTTCTCTTCTCTAATGATCAATAATCTCGATCCAACACATGAAGATAACATGTTACAAATGGCTTCAGAAAGTACTGGATATTTTTTCAAGTATGATATAAGTTTGTGATAATGATGTGAAAGTTATTGAATGAAAAGTAAACCAGTCAGTATTTTATGGGTATAATTAATCAGTTAAAACTAGCCACAATAATTTTTCTGTCCCATAAAATTTTACAAGATTTCAGTTATTTTTCTTCTCCTGCCATAAGAACAAATCAGAACTTTCCTCATGACAAGGAAGAAAGGGAGTAGTTGATAACCTTCATGTCAGGCAATCCAATTGTTATACAGAGGACCCAGGTTTGAGTTCTTTATCTACTATTCTTCCAGCTCTTGGCCAGCCTGCAAAAATTGGATTTGTCTCTTAAGAAAAAATTTACTAAGATTCCATTGAACATAGTAAGTAATGGAGGAGTAAATGGTGGCAGGGAAAGAGGAAAATGGATGCTAAATCCTAGCAACCTAACATTGGCCTTGTGACTCTGGAGTCCAGAGAAACAAGTGTTCCTGACTACCGTGCATATTTTATGTATTCTTTTCAGTATTACAGTCAAAAAACCAATTTTCTTCGGATGAAGATGACACCAAATTTCACTTCTCAGCAAAAGTACCTGGGACAACAGAAGAAATTTTGATTTAATAGGAATTTTTCCTCCTAAGTGACATCTTTTTATAGGTGGAAATTATTTCTGCCAGTGCACTCATAAGTCAATTTTCCAGCATTGATTTAATAATGAGAAGTAGCACTCTGTCTAGAAGTAAATGTTTAATATATATCTATGATCTATGCACAAATGCCTTCACTCATGAGTCATAGGAAGAGTCATCATTAGGGGATAATCACAAAAGCTCAAAGAAAAGCTGTATTAACACATCCTTCTTACCACAGATGAAAAGAGCTGAATTGAATTGAATCTTACCACAGATGAATTGATCTGAAGGGGATCAAATATTTTAAATGCATACAGGTTTTATTTATGAAATCACCAAGCAAAACCAACTTATTTCTGTCATTCGCTAATTGCTTAAAGATATGGCCTTATTTTTATTTCTTCCCAATACCACTGATTAAGAATTTACACAAGGTATCTGACCTCAATTGCAATGATTACTATCTGCTTCACAGTGTTTACTGCATTTAAATTCATAGTGTTCTTGTGAGATAAAAAAGTGCAATTGTTCATACAAATGAAGAGGGAGTAGATTTTAAGATGAATGACAAAAATTCTAAAAATTATTTAGATGGCTTGAATCCTGCTGATTTCAAGGAGCTGAAATTTATCTTTCGAGGGTATGTGTCAGGAGTGATGGGCAGGATTCATCTCACTTAACTTTAAACTGTCTAAGCAATTTGTCAGTTCTCCCTCTACAGAAATGCAGGGCTACAAATCTCTAGAGTACAATTCATTCTTTCCCCATGCAGGATCTAAGCCAGATGAATGAATTATGCTTTGGAATAATTTCATTCTCCACTGATTACAGAAAAAACCTAAATGGCTGGCATAAAATGTGCATTGAACATAGTCAAAAGGACGTGAAAAGAAACCTACCTACCAGAGAAGTTTTGGGACACTTTAATGTCCACTCCAAATTAACAAGAAGAATCTTCAGTCATTGTAACGTCCTTCCACTATAAAAAGTCATACTGGCAGGGAGACTGAGCCACAGAAGCGGAACGTACTTTTCATCCCACTAGAAGTCAAATAAGAAGGAATTGTCATAATAAAACTGATCAGATTTATGATTGCCTAGGTCTTCCCTTGTGATTTTAACCACCTTGTGACTCAAAGCTCTAGAGTTAAACTGCCCAAACTGTGTTGGAGCAGCCTACATTACCCCTTGTTTGCAGTGGGAGTTAATTTCTTACATATGAATATATCAAGTAATTGAAACCCTTTAATTCTCATGTTATTTTAAAATCTTTCCTTCAAGGTTTTTACCCCTGGACAACCATTAGCAGACATATGTAAAATAAGTACTTTTTGTTTCAGTCCTCTTTTAATGGCTGGGTGTTTGCAAAATTAAAAAGATATCATTACAGAAGATAATGACTGTTGTAATTGCTTGTAGTATCAACACAGATTTCTATTGGGAAAAATATGTCTTATCCTCACTTGCCTCTAGCATACAGTCATAACTGGATAGGGAAATCAGACATACAGTGCAACAATTCAGTGAGTAAATTGAGGAATTTTGTTTCCCCACCTCATATACCTGACAGTCTGCTAGTTTAAAGAAACTTGAAAAGGTAAAGAATGACATTCTATTGGCAATGGCATTTACGGCTTACTGAAGGGCATGTGTAGATTCATAAAGAAGAGTTGTCTTTCTAACAACAACAAAAAAGAGATCTTTATTTTGTTACAGTTGCACACTGTGATGTGACTGATTAGTTGTTGCAGAGCTAATAGAAAGATGACTACTTGCAGCTGATAATATATCCTATTTCCATCTAGTTTGATGGTTTTCTGTTGGGTTGATGGGAACCTAATCACAAAACATTGAAGATTTATCTATTTCAAAGCCTGGTTGCAATTTCTACTGTTGTCTGACTACTTAGCCTTACTTCTTAGAAATCTAACCTCTTACTACTTGTCATGAAGTTAGTCATTAAAATGTATACTAATATTATATGTACATTTCACTCTCTCCAACCAAACATGTGAGAATAAATACTATCTTTTTGTGCCAGAGATAATTATAATTTTTCATTCTTGTTATTGATGCCTAATTATTCTAGGTAATGCACTATTAATAAACAAATGACAGTCTCTGCCTTAAAGGACTTCCAAATACTGACTAAAAGTAAAAAATTAAAGAAAATGAGGGCAGTTGTGCAAGGGCAGACCTGTCACAGACCATTTCTCTGAAGAATTTGTATATTAAAACCTTATTTTTTAACTTATTTCTAATACCGAATCTGTGCCTGGTCTCTGCAAATCCATGGTAGACACAATATTAAAAGCCAATATGTTAAACTAACAGTTACTTGAAAATGCAGTGGTCCCAAAATTTCTGGAGGCTAAATGTAGCCAGATATTCCTCATTGAATTGCGCAAATAAAACAGATATCTGAAGATAATGGCGTCGTAATATAATATAATATAATATAATATAATATAATATGTATGTAATTGTTGTCAGAGGGCAGTGAGGAGCTAACAAAAAAGCCAAATTAATGCTATTGTAGTTATTCCTTCTATGATGATCAAAATGTGGACATGAAACTTAATGCATATATATTCTTGATAATTTTTTTCTTCTGGACAGAAAACCAGGCTACACAACTATCCATCAAACCATAGGAGTCATTACATCCATATGCAGTCCCAAAATGCTGAAGTTGAGCATGTGATTGTGTTCCTGAGCTGGTCTCATATTAGTTGTGTGCTTTTTCACTTTCTCAGCTTAAGCTATCACTGACAAAGTTATCTTCATGACTTCACAGCCATTAAGATCTAGCACAGATCTTCTTTTCAGTTAACCAGTATATATAGAGTAGAATATTCATGCATATATAAGCTATTGTATATTTCAGCAGCCTACAAATATGGGGTTCAGAAAGTTGAGATAATTTGAATGAGTTTGTTTAAATGTTTCTTTCAAAACTGGCCACACTCTAGTCACACACTAGTCACACACTAGTCACAGTCTACTAAATTACAGACTGTTTTTTTAAGTTAAATCCATTAAATACATTAAAATTACCTAAGAAATGCATAGAAAATGTGTGGTTATCTTGAAACTACAAAGAGAAATAATATTTGTGTAAGTGGATTTGTGTTTTTGTCTTTGATATTGGTTATGTTGTACTGTTTTTTTTGTGGCAAGGCTTTGGTAACAGGGTGACCTCTGGGGGTGGCTTCTATGAGAAGCTTCCAGAAGTTTTCCCTGTGTTTGATAGAGCCAATGCCAGCCAGGATGGATCTGACACTGGCTGAGGCCAAGCCCATCAGCCATGGTGATAGCGCCTCTGGGATAACATAGTTAGGAAAGGGGGAAAAAACCTGCACAAAAGCAGCACCAGTCAGAAAAGAGGAGTGAGAATATGTGAGAGAAACAGCTCTGCAGACATCCAGATCAGTGGCAGTAGGAGGGGCAGGAGGTGGTCCAGCTGCCAGAGCAGAGATTCTCCTGCAGCCCATGGTGAAGACCATGAAGAGGCAGCTGTGCCCCTGCAGCCCAAGGAGGTCCAGAGTGCAGCAGGAATTCACCTGCAGCCCCTAGAGGACCGCATGTCAGAGCATGTGGATATGCTCGAAGGAGAATGTGCCCCTGTGGGAAGCCAAAGGTGGAGCAGGCTCCTGGCAGGACCTGTGACCCCATTGAGAGGGGACTCCACACTGGAGGGGAGTGGTAGAAGCACCTTTGGTAGACCCCTGGAGTCCAGTCAGGAACAACCTACCACAGTTGTGGTTATTTTCTTGAATATAAATTCTCACATCTTAGAACAGAAGAGGAAGTCATCAGAGCTGGTGAAAGGTCTGGAAGTCACGTCCTGCGAGGAGCAGCTGAAGGTTTTGGGCTTGTCTAGTTTGGAGAAGAGGCTGTGAGGTGAGACCTCTTTGCTCTCTACAACTTCCTGAGGAGAGGAAAGGAGCACCAGGAGCTGAGCTTTTCTCACTGGTATCAAGCAACAGGATGTGTGGAAATGGTTCAAAGCTGTGCCAGGGAGATTTAGATTAGATATTAGAAAGCATTTCCTTACCAAGAGAGTGGTGAAATACTGCAACAGGCTTCCTAGAGAGCTGATCAATGCCTGTGTGTTCAAGAGGCTCTGTCAGTGTTCAAAAGGCATTTGGACAACGCCTTTAATAATAGTTCTGAATTGGTCAGGCAGTTGGACTAGAGGATTACTGTAGCTTCCTTCCAATTGAAACATTGTGTTCTGTTCTATTCCTAAAAACCAGAGAATTTTTCTACAGCATTTTCCATAGGTTGCTTAAATAAATAGCAGAAAATACAATCATGTCTCTGCATATTTTATGTCTTTACTTCCCTCTGTCTTTTTTTATAATCTATAATGTAACTTCAGAGAGATTATGAAAAGCTGGACTTTATAACTCTCTGTAAATCTGCAGATTTGCTTTAGTCTGTCCTACTCCAGTTATTGACTCATCTGAATAAGACACCTTGTAAAATGCATTGTTTCTACTTACTGTGAATTGCACAATTTCCTTTTACAGGTACAATTTCCTTACTTGAATCTTGAAAATATTCCAAGTTTTTTCTTCTGTGAGTACGCAGAACTTGAGCACTGAAACACTGAAATCTGTGCAGCTTGCTTTATAATTCTTGGCCTTTCTCCTTGCAATTTGAAAGGTCAAACATATTTTAACTCAATTTAAATCACAGGTAATCAAAACCAAGAAACTCAAAATCATTTATATGCTTCCCTCTTTAATATACCCTGTGTTACTGCCTCAGCACAGGAAACAATTATATTTGCCTAATTGGATTTGCTCAGCCTTAATGGTTTCTCTATGGAATCTACTCATTTCCAAAGGACTTCCAGCAAGAGATGTAAATGGGTGTGGTTTTAATTTACTCCTAAGTATAAAGAGACTTAGAAAGAGAGGATGTCAAAATTGTATTTCAGAGATATCAAATATGAGATTTTCTGGGAATTTAATGGAAAATTATTAACATCCAAACTTGCAAGGAATCTGTAACTTTATTTGCAATGAAGCAGTACATGTAGCTTATAAGAGATACCAGGCTAGCACCAAAACTGTAAAATGCTTTTCTGTAAGCAGAATACAGTTATAATAGCAATGATTCATATTATTGCCAGTATATTTTTTTGTGTAAGGAACTCCCCTTGTTTGACTTAATTCTTCTGAAATATTCCATTGAATGCAACTATCAGCAAACATGCTAACAAACTATAAAATAAGACATTTCTTGGATAGTTCTTACTGTGACCCTGAGGATAGAAACTGAAGCCTGTAGTTATTTTAAAAAATATTACTACAATTTTACAACATATATTTTAAAGCTCTAAACGGTACCTACAATTCCATCATGATTCATCCAAAAATCTAATATCAGTATGTCAAATACCAAGCATAATCTATGTTGTTACTATGTGGTTAACTCAATCTATCAAGGAATTTTGAGCATGTATATTGTTCTGACGTGAGGAGATGACTGAACTGTGGGAGACCAGCATCAAGCCACATAGACATGTAATTTGACAACTACCATTTGCCTTGAAATTTTTACACAGGCCTAGTTATAAAGAGGAAAGAGGAAGTATTTCTCCACTTCCACATCTAGGTATATGACCCAGCAAAAATCTGACCACAGTGTCAGGACAAGAGGTTAAAATTAAATACACCTCTTTGCACCCAGCTTTGCACAGCTGCTCTCTTGCATGAATAGTCCTGTCTGTGCCCCCATTCAGGGACTGCAATGGATTGTGCAGTCACTGGCTTCTTCAAGAAACAGAATTAAATGTCTGGGTGAAGCAAGGTTTTATAAAAATAAGTTGATCAAAGTACACTTACAGAATGAATTGAAAACCCCATGATGAAAGCCAGAAATCAGAAAGAGTTAATAAATGAGGGTGTGGTAGAAAGGGAAGCATATCTAACCCATCTCTGGAGAAATTAGGTGGAAACAAGTACAGTAAATCCTACAAAAAGGAAAATCAAATCCTACAAAAAGGAAAATCTTGAGTAGTTGGAGAGAAACCCTTCAAGAAAGAGTTCACAGAATATGGACAGGCTAGAAAACCAAGCTGGTAAGGATCAAAGAGTGCAAGAATTCATGTGTGCTGGGAGGAACCCAACCTGCTCTGGAGCAGTTAAACATCTGATATTAGAAATATATAGACAAGCCCACAAATTTGATAGGGAAAATGCTGTGGCCTAGAACACAGAGTCTTGTCATGGGTCTAATACTACAGTCCTTTTATATTTCTGTAATGACTTTCTATGGCATTCTTTTCCCCTTTCAATGCCTTGATTTCCCCCTCTCTAATATACAAAAGAGAATCCTAGTCTTCTTCCAAGCACTGCTAATAAAATATCCTGAGCATTAACCCAGTTAATGTTAATATTTATATTGCTGCTGTATGGGGACAGGTTCTGTTCTAGAATCTCTTAAGAGTATCTCACAAGCATCATATTTGCTGTCAGTGAAATTGTCCAGCATAGGTCCCAGAGAAGTTGTTGGTAATAACTGTTTATTGGATAAGCATAATTTTGAAAAAGGGAAATTTCTGCAAATGTGAAAGGAGAAATTACAGTTTAATTATATGACTGGATCTATGTAGTGGTGTGCCAATAACATTCTCTCCAGCCACGTACTCTTGTCACTGTCCCTACACTGGCTTGTATGCTTGTCTAACCACTTGGTGAGGCAATTAAATTTGCTAACCCAGCAGAAAACTAATCTGGGGTGGGAAGGCAGGGGGAGGAAATAGGGGGAGAGTACTATCCTTTTCAGTGGTAACAAGCTGTTAGATTGGCTCAAATGCATCATATAACCACACCACGATTTTTATGCTTGGCAAAGTATTTAGATTCTTGTTCATCAAAGCAATTAAAAGTACGCCTCAACTGAGGTGTAGGAGCAATTGCACTCATAATCAGTAGAGCATTTACCTTTACACCTAGGTTTTATATGCCTTTCTATTTAACTAAGTGCTTTGGTATCTGGCTGGCAATGTTCACATACTTGAAATTGACCAGCACTGAATTAGAATTAAGAGTTTGAAAATTCATTCTGTGGTTCTGTATCTGGAGATAACAAAAATCTTTGTTTATTTGTAGTCAACTTAGCTATCTGCTATCTTCTAATTCCTAAGAATTCCATCATAAAAACTTATCGTTGTCATTCACACCTATAGCATGCTGGTTTTGTGGTGTTTGAGAAGTGCAGTGTTTCTGAGAAGGGTATGAGGCATACCCACTTTTGATTGGTATGCACTAGGCAATTTTACATGCAAACTTATTTTGATATCCATGTAGTTAGAGGAGTTTTATTCTCTTTCTCTGTGTTAAAAAGCCATAACAATGAAAATTAAATGAATATAAAACTTTGCAGAGGAATCACTCAACTTTGTAAGTGAAACAGCTTTTAGCATAAAAAGCCTGGATCTTCAAAATGATTGGGTAAGATTTTCCCTGTTTATTTTGTAGATGGGTTTTCAGAGGTAGAAAAATGTAATTATAGGAAAAGCAGTAAAATGTGAGCTGGTTGAGGCATAAAGTGCAGCACTTAGAATAAGACAATCGCCTAAATTCCCTGATTGACAGATGGATGTCACATTAGATGAAAACGATAACAGATTTAGTGGACTGAAGACTAACTTCCTCTTGACAGTGCCCTGACCCTTAACCTACAACCTGACTCCTGTTAGCTTCACTAACACAGGGTAATTGTCACAGGTGCAGGATAAAAGAAACCCCTACAGCAGCTACCAGTGGTCAGAGGCTTATTTCTTTTGATGACCAGAAATGCACTGTTGAGATATAGTCAAGAAGTCCTGACCTCTGATGACCTTTCAGGGCATTAAAATTTACTCCTGGGAAAAGGAAACTATATAAAAGGAAAATGCTCAGTTCTGACTAATGCAAAGCAATATTTTAACAGTGTAATAATTAAGTTGACAAACAAAGCTGAATGATGTAAAGTAATTTATTTACATCAACAAAAAAGCATGTTTCTCACACAATTGTAACAGGGTTTCAACAAAGACCAGTATTATACACTCAATACAGTACATGGGTTTTATAATTATGAGTAAATTCTTTACCATGTCATACTTGGGATATATGTAGTATTCCAAAATAATTCTGTTGTATTTATATGCTAATAGCATCCTTTCAATAGAAGCCAGTTCTTTGAATTGTATTTAAATTTTAGGAAGGTTGAGGATTGTAACTGTATTTATAAATGACATGCTGACAACTGTTAGACTTCACAAAAGTTTATAGCTCCTTCTGTTAGAAAATAGAGTACATTTTATTCTTATTTTCTTCAGCAATAAGTGTGGGGAGTTCAGAAAACACAGAGCAATACAATAAGCTATGCAAATATATTTTATAATAGAAGAAAGAATATTATAGAAGAAAACAGAATGACTGTGTCTCCCGTTACACTGAAGTCAATGCACTAACCTGTCCATGCTGGGGCTTTTATGCATGGAAAAATTAATATATAGGGAAAAAAGAAAAAGAGGAATAAGTGCACATCTTGGTAAAGTGAAAGTCTGTGCATTAGGAAGCCTGCCTGTATTTTTCAAAGTATTTCATCTCAGAAAATGAAACAAAACAAAACAAAACAACCAGAATCAACTTCCTAAACACCTGACAACAATGAATTGCTGTATTCAATTACTGCGTTTATTGGTGCTTAATACCAGGACCATCCAAATATTTATTCACTGAATATGAGGGAGCAAAAACAATGTTCTAAGTACAATAAGGATCAAGTTTCTGCTCAGAACAGTAGAGCTTTAAAAGACCCCTATGCAAACGGCACAAATTGCTCTAAAATTCATTGAAGGTTCTTATTAAGGTCATAGGTCTTGCCCTGCGGTTATTATTCATCCACAAAATGCTCTGAAAAGTAATATGACACTAAATTAGTATACACAAGCTTTAGGATAATTGTGTAAAGAAAATAAAAAGATTAAGTTACTCCAAAAGGACTATTACACAGGTAGACAACTTCAGTCCACTGCGAAAGATGCAGTAGAATCTAGCTTTGTTCTGACACATGTTATTAGATGATAAAAAATATAACGATTATTGCAATGCAACTTACTGTCATGAACACTTAAAATAATAATGCCTTCCTTCAGATTACCATCTTTTCAAATGGGATGAGATCATCAGGTAACAGTGTAAGATACGAAGGCTTAACACTCTGTGTTTTTAGCACATTAAAAAAAGAAATTGCTGGGATAATTAACAACTACCTATTTGTCTGTTGGCTGCATTCATTATGCCCGCACAAATTGGAGGTCTCCAAAATCTGTGCAGTAAAATTTACTCTTTGTTCGGGAAGTTCCCCTTGGATTTGGGTAAAATTCTGATTTGCTGTGTCTATTGTAATTGTGACAGGCAGTTGACATGTCTCATAGTCTAAATGTAGTGGCAAGCAGGGGGTGGTACAATGATGAAAAAAACTGCCATTCATTCTTGTGCAAAGGAAAGGTGTTTCTTAGCATATTCCAACCTATGTTCAGTCTAGAGTTGAGTCTCTGAGGTTGAAGGTCAAATCTGTGAGGTCAAAGCTATTTCTTGTCAATCTTCGTTCACTAATGACACATGAATTGGAAATTAGAACAAAGTAAGTAAAACGAATAGCCAGAAGGTGAGTGTCTGTTTTATTACTCAGAAGAGCTGGGAAATCTGGCCAATTGTTGCCCTATGTGGCTTGAATGACAGTTGTTAAGTTGAAAAAGGGACAGTGTGATGGGAATGCCACTTTAAATCTCAATTACCTCCTCCACTCCAATCAGCTTGGTAGAGCTTTAATGAAGTGCAATTCTCTGTCCTTTTCCTCATACTTCTATCTCCAGAATAAGCCTCACATTCAAGTTTGACAGCAGTACAATCAGTTTTCCATTCATCACTGGCCCTGTTTTAACCCTGCTGAAAAAGGGCCTAATGTACGTGGCAGTGATGGCAATTAGGCAGAAAAGTAATATTAGAAACAGACAAAAGCCTGAGTCTTTTAGCATTACAGGTGTTGGGTTTTTTTGTTGGTTTTTTTTATAGCCTTTTCTAGACATAAAGGAATAGGCAGTGTTGTTAAGTTCCCTTCTTCAGTCTTCTCTTAAGCTGAAAGGCCAACGATTTCAAGATTCAATTAATTAGAGACATGGAGAGCCAAAGAACAAGGTAAAAGCTACGTTCCTTCTAACTGAAGACACACTTAGTAATTGGCCTCTTATTAAAATGGATATCTTCTGGGTGTATGTTTAATAAGGTTGATAAAAGTCGTCATTTCCTCATTAGTACAGTGGATGAATATACTGAATGTTGGTGTTTAGAAAAGAAGGGAACAAATATAAAACTAGTGCACTCTTATAACGTAGGAATGTAAGATGTTAAAGCAGAGAAGCCTGGGATTGAAACTCTGGAGTAGGAAGAGAGGAAATTATCGCGTGTGTGTCTGTGTGTACGCAAAAAAAGCAAAGGGAAAGGACTTTACTGGGTGCTTCACTTTCTCATTTCATCTGAATAGGCAAAATATAGAAAGCCTTTGAGCTCCACGACACGGACTGCCACTGACTTATTAACCTGACATTTTGTCTGGAGGAACAAGGTAGGAGAAGGAGGTTACAAGAGACTTCTCTTTTAATAGGAATTCTACACCTACCGTTTCGATACTTAATTGTTTTCTATTTATATCATATGAGAATTGTGTGCATACTGATGTATGCAATCCGAAACACACATTCTCTGAATTAGAGTGCCTGGGTTTTTCTTTGTTTTGGTTTGTGTTTCCTCCCTTCCTCCCCCTCACCACCTCCCTCCCCCCCACCATTTTTTGGTTTTTTTTTTTGTGGGTTATGTAAGTTTCCGTAACAGTTCTTTTTATGCCAATTTTTTAAAATGTCAGCAAGGTTGGGGTGGGTTTTTTGTTATGTTTTGTTTGATAGATTCCACAGGAACATGTGGCACTGGTGCAAGGATCTTGTTTAAGAGAATGGGCATGTGGAGGTAAAAAAAAATCCTCACGCAACAATTAGGCGGCTCTTGCCGCTCATTGGGGATGTGACACAAGTGGGTGATAGTGGCTTTCACCTCTCACACTCCCTTCTCTCCTGCCTGATTCCTAGAACAATCCCTGTCAGAAACACTCTTTGAAAAAGGCTGCATTAGACAATGGCTCTTCACCCTTATTTTACGCTTTAAGTAGTGGAGCAGAATGCTGTAAGGGGCTGAAAACAAGGCGTAATCTGAGAAAGACGCGCAGGCATTGTTATAACTGTGAAAACCAGAAGAACCCCTTTCAGAGCCGTGACTGAAAGTGCTATGAAGACCTTTAGTCCTTTGCACTCTCCCAATCACCAATTAGACAAACATTAACATCAATTAAGCTGTTATACGGCACAGGTTCCATATAATTACCTTAATGGGTTGACGCTTTCTTTAGCAGCAATTTCTTAAACAAACTTCATCTTTTGTGCAACAGGCTAAGAAAATTTTCAGCAGGGAGCATTTCCTTTTGTCAAGTTTTCTAAAGAGACAGCTGAATTGTTCTATTTAACAACAAACACCTTCACTAAGGACCCTCGTCTTGTCCCCGTTCCCACCACATTTGACTACTAGGCTCAAAGCTTATTAACCATCACAGACAAAAAACTGACTAGCCAGGGGAGCACAGACACATGCAGGGAGGGCAGTACACAAAGAGCCTGTGAGCCTGGCGCTGGTTTGCAAGCAGACCCTAGGAGAAAGCACCAATTGAATTAGTTGCCTATTTAGTATCCAAAGAGCCAGATCTGTCCTTACCAAAAGCACAAAGAAAACGAAATAGAAAAACAGGATCTTGCTCATAAAACAAGACAAATCTGTCTAATTTATTTTGTACCAGTAAGTGCTAATTAAATGCAAGCTACTCAGATTCTTCCTGTTCTTGCATCACCTAATTCTCTTAGAATCATGACAATGCTAGTCTGATTTTTCCCCCTGTTTAACAAACATTCATTTGAAATGTACTTAAATACAGCTATAAAATGCAAACCTTATATTGCTTCTATTTTTATTTTATATTATATCCCAGTGTTTTTACTTTGCTGTGAAAATACTTGGGAAGGGTGAAAATGGGGGTGGGAAGGGCAGAGGGGTGGAAAAAGAACTTGGCAGAAACAAGTCCTTAAACTATCCTTTTCCATGGTGAAGAGCAAATGACTTGAGGTGCCTATGATGGCCTATGATTGTTTTCTGAGAGCCAATGTGTGTAATCAAGTTTTATTGCAATTGATAGTTAAAGAAATAACCTATTTTAAATATAATAATAACAACAACAATACAAAGGGAAAACCTACAGTAGAAAAGGAAGCTGTTAGGCACAGATGAGTGCTTATAAAATGTGGCTGTTCGGTTTGGTTTTTTTTTGCTGCTCATTCTACTCAGGAGATACTGTGTAGTCATAACAATATGATAGCTAGTAGCCAATTAATTTTGCATATTTAGGGTCAGGGTCTGGGTGCTATGTACTAGTGCTTGGTCCATTTAATCTCAAACTTGTGAACACTGAAAACCACGTTAAGTCAGACGCTCAAGGCCACAAAATTAAAAGGCAACAACAAGCTCATATGGTACTTGTTTAACCTCAGACCAGAGCCAGCAATGGCTGAAGTCACAGAGGAGTAGCTATTTGAAAAGATTAAATTAATACAGTGAGATATAATTATATAGCTAAAGTTATGCTTATACAGTGACTCAATTAAAGTTACATTTGATTTTTTAGGGATACTGTATTGAAAAAATATAGGATGAACACCAGAGATACTTTTCTATTCATAAATTGCACTAGCTGTTTAGAGGTTCATAAAAACATACTTTCGACAGGTCCTTTACTAGTTTCTTCGGAGAACTGACAAAGAAATCAACAGGTATATATGCATAGACATAAACTGCTGATCAGATGGTACTACCAGAAAAATCCCCACATGCATTCCCCCGAAGATCTGAACTAGTAAACTGAAACTCACAAAATTTGCAGTTTAAGCCTTCAGTACCAAGACAACACTGTCTCAACAATTTATATATCTCCACTGATTTTGAATATTTTACTCAAAGGTAAAACTGTCTCATGATGTTTCTTGCACCTTGCCATTTAAATAATTTCTTCCCATATGTGGAAAATCATATAAATTGACTTCACAGGCAGAAATACATCTAATTGTCCTTTAGGATCTAATCATGAAGTGTAGTCCCTAATCTTGTGTGTCTTCTGTGACACATGCAATATTCCGCTGGTAGTTAAGCAAAAGCCCAATTCTCCTATCCCTTGTTAGCAGAAAGTGTTGTGTATGTTGTGATCAGAGCAGGGGCAGATGAAAGGATAGAGAGGAAATGCCTTCTGGAATAGCTAGCCTTCTTCTGACAGCCAGAAGACATGCATGAGCAGATGAAGGATGAGAAGAGTAGCATTTCCCCTCTCCTAATTCTTATTTCCCTGTTTGTGAATTACATCCAGAAGTAAGTTCACTCTTACTGCTGCCTTGAGGGACTTTTGAAACTGCACCGGCAGGCTTGATGCCCCAGTCTCTCACATTATTGACTAAATAATGTTAGAACTCCGTAACTGTGCAGACCACAGGTCCGACCAGACTATGAGTTTTAGTTAGGAATTGCACTGTATTTACTTTGAATGATCCTGCCAAGCAGCTGAGTCAGGATTTTTAGTTTCTTCACAATCTTTTAGACATAAGGCATAGAGATTACTAATGGGAAAAAATAATAATTGAACTATTGCTACCAGAAGATGCTAGATAAACTCCATCCAGAAGGTTTACACTACCCACTGCATTAGTGCTAGGGAATGTTATTTTTTTTTCTCATTTTCTCCTGCATTTCTTGAGCAGAAATAAAGTCAGGGTCTGAATGGAAGGGACTCTTTTAGTGGAGACAGAGCAGGAGTCTAACTTCTGTGTCCTGAAACACCAGCTGTAGGAGTCTGTCACTCTGCACTGACCACAGTGGGAACCCAGTGACTGGCCCACTAATACCATGAGGTTGGATAAAGTAAATGTCCTGCTCCCTCCAGGGCCTGGATGGGGACAAGAGACCTTGTTGGCATTTGGTTGTCAATCACCAGAATTATAAAAAAGGACTTTTACACAGCTTCCACTCTATTCTCTTCCTGCATGAGGAAGGTGCTGCAATTAAAATTGTATGATGAAAAGAAAGTGTTGATGATTGGGAAAGGAGTATTTACTGGCTTCCCTCCTACTATTTCATCAGTATGAAATGTAGTCTCTGAGTCTTATCACTCTCTCATGTGTCTCAACCAAGTCTCATAAGCACAGGAAACACATTCTATCAGCAAAATAAATTAAAAATTCTATCACCTAAGAAACTAATAAATTTTTGGGAGTGTTTGGTGTCCCTAGTAGGAAACACAGGATATTTATCTCAGAAAATTAAATGCTGTATAATCAGGATTTTTATTCACTTTATTTTCCGGAGTAGTATTGCTATCCTTGCATATGCTAGGCAAGGAAAGTAAACCAAATAGAACTTCTGACTACTTTTAGACTCATAAGTTAAGCAACTGCTACATGATTGCAATAGATTAGATAGAAAAGTTAAATATAACAAAGAAGCCTAGCAGTGTAGAAAGAGATTTCTTCCAGCAAGTATGACAGATGTAATAGTAACGTGAATATAGCTAACATGAGCACTGACAGCTTTCTTACGGGAGAAACAACTCAAATGTCTTGACTGGATATCAGTAATATATTACATAGTCTTGAAGAAAACATTCTTTGCTTACCTACCAAATCAGAATCCAACTCTCTTAATCACTTATACTGGTCTGGGAAGTCTGTTTCAAGAGAGGCCTATTCCTGGTGTTTTTTAGTTTTCTCTCCCAAAAATTTTAATGTGTTGTTAAACTGAGCAAAGAGGGAAGAAGAATTTAGCTCTCAATGCAACATCTTTGCAACATCTTTGAGTTTGAATACTGAAGAGAAAACCGGGGATATGTGTAATAAAGCCAACACTCTCCTCACCTCAATCATCAAATTCTTTCCATGGTTTTCAAGAACCATAGGGTTTCACCTTTCAAGTTTATATAAATGCTGAAAGCCAGGACTTTTCAAGTTTTTCCATGAATATTCAAATGAAGACTTCTGTATTATATAGTATGACTTTGTATTATCTGAATTCCTCCACATTATTGCATAATTTGCATTCATTGAATCTGCTAATTTCAACTTCATCCCAAATGATCTATATTGAAGATTTTCAAGAACTAAAAGCTGCTTTGCAGTGGAAATTGTAAACAGAAGATCATGCCTGCTAATGCCAAGTTGTAGATCAGCCCATAATATAGCTCAGAAAAGCACAGGATCAGGACTGCTATGTGATACTTTTGCTGAAGAACTCATCCACATTTATTTTCCACTGTTACATTATTACACTGAAAAAATTCAGAATACAATTGAGCTGGTAGATACCAGGATTCTAAGCTCCCAACTCAGCTCTCTAGCAGAAAGTAAGACTCTTTTAAAGAAAAAAGGTGCAGAGAAGTATCTGATGATTTTCTTCTGAACCAATATAGAAGGTCTCATGTTTCTCAAGCTCTTTTCCCATATTTATGAGCATAGCATGTGCCAGTAATAAAATTTGAAAACAGGCACAAATAATCTTGCCTAGATGTATATATGAACAAATTGACTGAATGTCACCTAAGTGACTGCACATCACTTAGGTATTCTTCACCCTATGATATGTCTGCCATGTACAGGAAAGGGAGAAGGAGTTAGAACTACTGCAAGAAACTTTAAATATTGAATTTAGTATTTTTAAAGTATTGAATTATAGTATTCCTATATCCTGGATAATTTTCTATCACATAAATGCATTGCTTCAGCTTTATAGTAATAGAAGTAGGTACCTTATCTACAGCACAGTTGTGACTTTGGCATATTACTGTCAGTAATATTCTAGGTACTAAAAAAATGATCTTTGATCAATTTTTACTTCAAGTGTAGCTGAAAAGGTAAATGCAATTTAACTTTGTTTGCATCCACATTTCTTTTGCCTGTGTTCTCTTAGCAACATACCATCTCATACTGGTGGTATTTGCACAATGTCAAACTCTTTGTGAGGATTCATCCTACCAGGGAATGACATGTAGCTTCTGTTGACTTTGAAGGACAAATGGTTTCTTTCCTCAGCTGATAGTGAGAAAGTGTCCTAGGATGAAAAGATATAAGTATGAATACACATTATAGAAGAAACAGTCAAGTTACACTTACAGTGTACCCTCTAGCAGCTTTTTTATTTTTAATGAATTCACTCCAAAAGAAGTTGTAATCTGTCCACAGCAGAGTCAAAACTCAGAGAAACGGCTGATAGAGATTGAAGGCTGATTGAATTACTGTAACAAACTCTGTGTAAATTGCTAGGAAATCCTCTAGAAAATTAATATGAAGGCAAATCTCAATGTAATGTATTTTTTAAAAACTTAAAACTGTCATACAAAGGTTGACCACAGAAGTTCTGGAGCTCTCGTTCTTGAAGATATTCAAAAGCCATCAGGCTATGGGCCTGGGCAATAAAGTCTTGATGACCCTGCCTCGGCAGAGGGGCTGGACAAGGTGATTTCCAGAGATCCCCTTCAACCTACACCATTCTGATTCTGTGAAATGAGAGAATTATACATGAATGCATATAAAATGTAGGATATATGATACATATATCTTTCTATCTATCTGATAAGCTCCTCTTGCAAAACACTTTGAATTTATGTGAGCTAAAAACCTGTAACAAAAATTGTGGCAAAAAACCAGGAAGGTATTTAAACATAAACAGATGCTCAAAACATTCTCACTGACATTAATAGTGTTGACACAGTATTTTCCATTCCTTCCTATAGGTTAATTAAATAAAATTAATAACTTACATTTATATTCTCAGATAATAGATTAGAATTTTTTCTTAGTGCAATGACAAAAAAGGGTCTTAAAAAAAGAGTAACTTTCTATAGCAGGAAAGAAACGAAGTGAAATATACTTTTCTGATACTGTAACATCCCATTCTGGCTCCAGTTCTGTAACTGCACTTCTGTTTTGTTTCACTGGAATCAGATTGGTTCAAGAAGAGTGTTTACAAAGCTTTAGGTCTGAGCTGCTTTATTCCAATTCCTTGTGCTATTTATGGGTATATAACCCATTCAATGTTACATACACCCTTGTGAGATGGTTCACATAGGATTTGAGTTTATTAGAGTCGTCAGCTGCTGAGGGCTCTTTTACTACTCAAGCTGAATGACTCTTGTAATTATCAATGAATGTTTCAATGTATGCATTTTCCATAAATTACATCATAAAGTTTGCATCAGTTCCAGAGTTTTCTTCCAGAAGTGGTTACAAAGGGGTACCTGTAGTACCCCTTTTGATGGCCTTTGGGCCCCCTGTGGTGGCACAAAAATGGCCTTTTGATAGTAGACAGAAAAACAGTGGCATTTCCTGATGCTGTTCATATTTCTCATCTATCAGAAACAACAACAACAAAAAAGTACCTAAATGAAGAAAAGCTGACTTTAGTGTTTCCAAAGTTCTTACTGAGAACTTGGAGCAAGAATTCCTGTAATGTTACCTGAGTGAAAATGCTGAAGACTAAATCATTTTTCTTTCCTCACTGACATACAAGAAAAAAAGTTGTGTAACATCAGTTTATTGCACTTAATCCATCAATTTCTCCTAATATTAAGATCAGAAATACTACAATGATAATTACTTCTCCAATAGATATGCGAGTTTATCTAAAGTAACAAAGACATCATAAAAACATTACTAACTTTACCTTAAATCGATGACTCTTGAGACATAGTCTTATTCAAAAACACTTTTGCCTATGCAAGTTTCTGTACTGTTATTTTTTAAATCAATTAACACTAGTTAGTAACAGGACTTTTGAGGTTTTCCTCCTGAACTCCAAACCCTTTGTGAGACACATGTATGCATCCAAAAACTGCCACTTACAGTAATTGGTAGATATTATTTATTGATTTCTGTTTTAGAACACTAGGTATTAAGGAATGACTATAGAGGTAATGAGAAACAGAAATTGAACATGTTTGTTCAATGCTATATATATGCACATATGCTATGTATATATATACTACATGTACTGTCCCATGCATATGTTGTACTAAAAGGCATGTAAGAGAATTCACTGAGGATAGTAGAATTATATGCACCAAGCCAGGTGGAGTGCATTTAAAAAATAATCATAATCTTATTGAGTAGTTGGTATCAAATGTTTCCCATGCACATGCATCTCTTCTTCCCTAAGCCAAATCTTTTGAGCTGAGACAAATATTGTACATTTGGAAGTTGCAACTACAAGACTACCTCTAGCTGGGACTAGATAGCAATATGAATCCTTAAAATAACAACAGGAGTTTAGATTTGAAGTTTTCATTTTTTTTCACTATATTTTCCATTATTTTTTGTCTATACTTAGGCCTCACATTAGTATGTACTGTGCAAAAGTGTATAATGAAAAAGTGTAATGGCAGATGCTTTGGATAGAATGCTGGAGTTTTCATACCTTGTGTAGCTATCTCCCCCCGAAAAAAACCCACTAATTGGATTTTAATATTTCTTTTATTTTTATTAAGGACTTTGAAGTTGAAGCTCTTCCTGAAGAGTTTGGGAAGACTAAGGTAACCTGTTTCTGACATTGATATCAGGATGATTCTTGGAAACACAACAAAAATGTGGACCTGTTCAAATTTGGAAACTAAAGGATTTTGCTTGGTCTCCCATAATCACTCATTTTGTGAATTACATTCTCTACCACCTCTGTGTGCAATAGCATACTGGGTTACTCTAGAAGAGGATTTTAAACCTTTCTCTTGAAAACTTGGTTAAATCTGATTGTAGAAATTCCAAGTCTAATGTATTCTATAAATATATTTGATGTTAATCCTAAAGAATCTAGCATATCTCTATCCATGTCCAGACTGGTAATTTTTTAGAACGTGTCTCATCTATTGGGTTAAATATGATGGAGGGGATTTTTTTTTTGGTAATTTTTGTAAATAAATAGTAAAGCATTTAGAGCCAATGAAACACTATAAATATTTTATTAGAGTATGCTGTACACTGTACAGTCGTAACAATAGTTGTGATTTGATGAAGCACTTAGAGCACTTACATAAAATCTGTGAGGGAAAATACCCCTTATTTCATTATAATGTCCAATTTCATATAGACTTGTTTTCCCCAAAACAACTAAATTAATTCTGTATGGTATAAGTTGCAAAAACAAACACATCAAAGCCTTCAAAAGGATTCACATGGATAGGTCATTAGGGCTGCATGGTCTTATACAGTTAGTTAAAATTCTCAGAGGTTAGTTTAAATCTTGATACCTTAATAAACAGTTTCAGCTTTGGTGAAAGCTGGAAAGCTTAATCCATTAAGAGCCATTCAGAACCAAAACAAACAAACAAAGCTTTAACCACTTCAGTGACAACAGCACAGAACAAACAAGCAGTCTCCTTCGAAAATCCCAGCAATTTTAAGATCAATAGCCTCACTCTGTGCTCCTAAGTGATGAAAGCTAGAAAATCTCTGCTGTCGGCTCTTTTCAAAAATGTTTCTGGCAAAGCTATAGTTGCAAATTTGATGAGTTTAGTTTAGCAATACCCATGTAGTCTAGGAGGCTGACTTAAGTACTATCACTGGACACAATGAAAACAAACTAACTCAAACATCACTTTTAGCTGAAATTTCCTCTCTGTACCCCTAATTTACAATGTTAAAATACCTTTCAACATCTCTTCCAAGTACTTTTACTTAGAGTTCTTTGATTATTTTTCTAATTACCAGCAGCAGATTTTTTTTTTTTTTTTTTTTTGTAATTGGTAATTTAAAAAAAAAAATCTTTTGTGAATGTAAAAGCAGTGCAGTGGCTCACTAAAGAATGTAAGTCTGTCTCAAAGTACATTTAACCTGATCTGCCAATATGGATAATCAAATCAGCAAATGCGTCTATATACACAGAAAGAACAAAAATAAACATTTTTTTTCCTTTATAAGATTAAAAGCCTGTTAGGTCCTTTTAAAACCCTTCCATGGTATATTGACTTTCAAGAAAAGAACGTTTACTTCCTTTTACTTAGTATAGGCTTACATCATTCAGCAGAGCTATTATATAGTACATTTGTTATCATTCCAAAGGATCTTAAATTATTCCTGCATCTTTATACAAATATTGATGCTTTTCTTTCCTGTTTTTAAATACAATACCTCATATATTTGTCATTTTGGGTTTTTGTTTAAATTTCACATTTAATTATAAACTCAGAAGTACAATAGGAGAAGCATTTATTTTTTATCCAGCAGTGTCAGCTAGTTTGCATTTTACCCATAAATTATCTAGAAGCTTTAAATTGTGTACTTTCTTAGGCAGTCAGAAGACACTGTAGGGATTGTCTGTATACATCTACAAGCTAATTTATCTACTAAAAGTTATTGGATTTTTGGTAGTCAGCTGACATTAGTATTTTTAAATTTAAATCAACCACATAGAAGGTTTTCAATATGAGAATTATGAGCAGCAGGACAGAGCCCGTGCATGAACTTTTGCTTACAGATCACACAATCTACCCAAATTTTTCACCGGAAAGCCATAAAATCAGAATAACATTTAAAATATGTGGTTTTATACAAGGACACTGTGTTGTTCAGTCCTGATTCATTAAGATGCTTGATGCATAAGTGAGTTGTCAAACGATATGTGGGTGGCTGTAATGGCAGCATGTAGGTTTGTATGGAAAACAAGTATGGCACTGTGAAGATTTTTTCTCTCTTTCATCATATAGGTACTCACATGTAACACTTGTGAGGGGTCTGCTAAGAACCTTGCTGTCAAATGAACTAATTCACCAGAAACACATGCAAGTTTAAAACAAAGTTCTCCAAAGGCAGAAAAAAAAATCAAACCACCTAGACTTTCTGTAGCCTAACCAAGTGACAGACACAGAGACAACTTCATTGCTGCCAGAACAGCACTCTGCACAGCCCACCAGCAAGCTATTTGTCACTGCTACAAGAATATCCTCCGCAACTTGGCATCAGGGTCCCTGGGTAGCCAACTGTGCTTGCATAGCGCTGGAAGTGCTATCCAGTAATGGGGAGGAAAATGATCAGAGGACCTCATTATTTTTACAAAATGTATTATTGCATGAAAAACATATCTTTAAAGACATAAACATGAAAATTCTATAGGAAAATATCAATTTACACAATATCAAAAAATTGTATTTCATATGAGTTCACAGAAAGATAGTGTTCAAATTAATTTCCTTTCATTTTTCTTTGTACTGTGTAATACAATTCATTGCTATCTCAAAACAGCACATCCTTTGACACAATCTTGGCCTATGCAGAAATAGTCTCTTTGCTATTGCATTGTGTCTTACATATTGCACTGGATCCTACATACTTAAAAATGTTGACTGCCCAGCTGTAATTGTCTAATTATCATCTGCAGCTCATTGCTTTTACTGAGCAAATGGGTAGAAAAACCAGCAAACAGTCCATCTCCAATGGTTCTAAGAAAGTGAGTTAGGACAATGAAAACTAATGACCATGAAAAATAGCAAAAATAGTTTCCTAAGAGAAAAATAATAAAGCAGCAGGAATTACATGTTCTGATCTTTGGACAAGATAAATAGGATAAAAGAATAGGAAATAACCAAATAAGAATCATAGCTAAGAGAAGAGGGGACAATGCCTTTTCATAGGTACTAGTGCAGGAAACAATCAAATTAATAAACCAATCTGAATTTTTCAAAGTTTACATTAACCTGGACATTCTTTTTTACTGAACAAGTGTCTAATTGTTAGAGCATGGCATAACACAAGAGGTATGTATGGATGTTCATGAAAGATGACCATTCATTTATTTTGTGATTGTGACTTGGTGCAAGGAGCACCAAGAAAAGAGTCCTCCCCTTTGCAGGCAGGTGAACTTCCAAGGTACAGTGGGAGTAGAGAGTGTGATGGGAACAAAAGACACGGAGCAGAACATTCACAGCCTTACTGTACCACTGTGGCTAGCACAGGTCTTTCTCGTGAGAACATTTTTGCTACGTTTCATAAACAAAGATAAAGTTTGGATGTTTTGCAAACAGCGTCTTGAGATTAGGGCAGTTCAGGCCTGGCCATTTAGGCCTAGGGGGAGGTTTCTGGCTGACCAATCTGGGTGACCTCTGAAAACTCTATATATATGGAAATCAAAATAATAAACGCACTTTTCTCTTTTCTTGCCTGAGAACCTGGGTTTTTTCTCTCAGCTAGCGGCTCAACAGCAACATCCCACAGTCTGATTACCATGACATACACTGTATCCATTTTGTGCAAACTCATTAGCTCCATTCTATGCAAAATATACTAGTAGCTGCCCAAGGTTATTCACTTAATGCGTGGGGCAGAAACCTAACCAAAGACCCTAACCTCTCATTATTCAAACAAGGCGCTGAAGACACTCATGGGAAATCTGAGTATTATTTTTCTTATCCATGATCATGGGAAGAGTCTATATTGTGATTAGAACACTGCATTCAGAGCTCCTTGCAAATGATGAAGACCATGAGGCTCTTATCACTCAACCAGCTCTTGCTCTTATCATGTTATAAGCGTGACATCATGAACTCTGTACTGACTTGAGTTTTCGTAATGGCTTTTCTTCTTTTATGTCCAGCTCCGTACTTATGCAGAATATGTGAAGCTATTGGTAGGCTTCCCTTTTAAGTCACAGAGATAAACCAAATGGTCAAAGACCATGAAACGTTCATAGAATAACACTTCATTGAAAGTAGCAGAGTTTTAGCCTGTAAACCCATCATCAATAGCAGAAAGACTTGGGAGAGAAGAAAAGGAAAAGGCAAAATGGAAAAAAGACAAAATCAAAGACTTCTGCTAGAAAACTCTAATTTAATGCTGTTATAATTCTGTTCCACACCCAGATGTTGCAGAGTACAGTAAAAACCACTACTGGTTTGTTCTGGTTTTCACATTGCAAGCTGTCCATTTAGAAAACATCATGCATTCTTAAAATAGAGGTTGCAAGATTTTTGTACATCAATTAAAATTATTTATTTATTTAACTGGGTGCACAACTCTTTTTTATGGCTTTACAATTTTAGTTTTGTTGATCATATTTGTGGCTAATAGTGCTTTATGTTGTTTAGCATGTTAGTAAACCATTATATATTTCTTATAATATTTTAAACAACTGATCATAACTTATGTAATTTCTTAAGGTACATGGATAAAGGAGAATGATTAGATTCTTTCAGAAATCATTAACATATGAATTAATATCCTTCTTTTCTCTCTTTCATAATTTATAAAGGCTGTGACTATTTGGAATAATTTTTATAGTTTATATAATATAGCGCACTGAATTTTCAAATATAAATTCAAACACAGAGGCAAATGGGCATTTATATTAGTGAATTTGAAAAAAAATCTAACAGAGTTGTTCCTTTTTGTCTCCTAAAGTACTGAGATCTCTGTTCTATTTATAAACAGCACTGAAAGAAATGGGTAAGCCATATTAACACTAATAACATTTAAGCACCCCAGAAGTCTTCCTACTAAGAATTTTTAAGTAGTTAAATTGACTGCAAAAGAGAGGTTTTCTTCTCATATTGACACAAGCTTGGCATTGGGTGTTATTCTGATCCCATTGACGTTATTGATGTTTTACTGGTGAATTCTACATGGAGAGAATCAGACCTAATGGAAACACTAAGAGAGTTATTTCTTAATCTTTCTCTGGAACAGAGCTTTCTAAATATTGAGACCTTTTCAAATTATTTGAAATTAATTATAATTATAATTTTTAATAATAATTAATTTAATTATACAAAATTTAAAAAATGTTGTAGCAACCTTTGCTACTGACATGGCTGGTGAGGCAGCTTTTATCTTGGGGCTTCAGATGCTGTACTTCAAAGACTTCATCATCAAACTCTGCCTTGCTGCATGCCAAGAAAAGGAAGTCTTACTTTAGACCACAATGGAATGATTGGTCTGTTGCAAAAAGGTCAACAAACACTACACAGGCCTGCTTGGGACTAAAGCTTTAAAGGGAAATCTTGCCAAGCAGGATTAAGGTGTCCATTCTTTCTTCAGTATGAGTGCATTGCCAAGGGGCGTAAAGCATGCATATTAAAAGAAGAAAAAACCCCAAGCCTATAGGTCCACAGTAGCACAAAAATTCCTGCAGAGTTAGTGTATATTTTGCTTGTAGAGATGCACTGTATGGTAATTACACTTTTACTTTGAGAGTTACCATGAGTGATGTATTCATGCATTCAGTTAAATAATGAGGTTGGCAAATATCCAACTTGGGAAAACAAAAAATACTTAATTTTACTTGCGAACAGAAGAATGTTGACTGACACCAAAATGACTTTGTCAGACCAGACTTGCACAAAAATGAGTTGTAGTTCGGCCCAAACTACCCAGAGAAGCTGAACAGTTATATCCCTGTCTTGTGTTTTAGCTTGAACTTCATTCCTTTGGTCCACCTCATTTGCTTAACATAGGATAGGAATAAGGATAAGGATAGGAATCAGACTGCTTGCTTATTGCAGCATTGTGGGTGTTTCCATGACTAAAACATAAACATGTCTTGGTACTTCCCACTCACCAATCATGGAGCTGCCTGGAGATAGCCCATAAGGAATGTTAAGCAGAATGAGAAATGAGAGAGAAAGAAAGCCAAGCCTCTCTGTCATGTAGGCACTTCACTGAAGGGGCTCTGCTTCCACTTATTTAGGTGACCCCTAAATACAGAGGTTTGTCCTGACAGGACTCAACCTTTTTAGAGTGCTTCTGGAAGGCAGAGAAGTGTCACCTGGCTTTTCTGTTGAGATTTTGCAATGATTAGAACACTTAGTTGGGAAATGAGTTGTCATTCACTGCTCCATTGCCTCTGGAGAGGACTTTAGTCATATGTCTGTGGGTGTCTAGGGAGTCTAGCCCTGGACTCTGAACTCCATTTCTTAATATCACACAATACTCTTTACAATTGTTCTCAGACTTTCATAGGATATTTTTCTAGCTCTAGATCATCTCTCAGCCTTAAAAAACAGGCATCCTGTAGGAGTAAAGGGGGCTTTGGCTTATTCCACGAAACTTCCAGCTAATTTGTGACAGATTGGGAGACTCAGCAGGAGAATCATAGGCATTACAGCTGCAAGTAATATCACCACAAGCTCATATTTATGAACAAGAAAAATGAGCAAACTCCCTCATGTTTTACTTTTGACTTTTTGCATTAGCCCTACTGTAACTATTTAAAGCTAACACAATTTTAAACAGAAGCCAAGTGCAAGAAGAAGAGTATGCATGTTCAGTACTGAAAAAGCAATATATCATACAAAACCATTTTAAAAAATCCACAAACAATTGTACATACTCAGAATAAAAAAGGTTACTCTTTGGGAAAAGATTTCACAAGGTCAAGATACAAGAGGATTTGGACAAGGATCAAAAGTAATAAATCAAACCATTCTTAGGGATAAAACTTAAGTGTTGTGTACAATTTCCACTATAATGCCGATAAACACTTGTTGAACCAGAAAATGAAGAATCAGGATCCTAAACACTATCTAGGAGTAGTCTGTGAGAAGAAATGGAAAAACCAACTGATTTATTGGGAGCGATATTCTGCTGTCAGTGCTCTTTTATCAAGGCAGAGGCAGGGTAACAGAGCAAGGAGGTTATCTGGAGCTGTGTCAATAAACAAGCTCTTAATTAATATTCCACCCAACATCCAAAAAGGTTTGTTGGTTTATGATTAAGGCTCCTGAAATGAAAAGTGAGGGCATCTAAGCAGTGCAATATGAGGAAGTCTCCCAAAAAGGCAATGCCTTATTCTGTGTATTCTAACACCACAGTCACATCAGACAATTGCTCCCACAGATTCTGCAGCTCTGCAGGACACACCCTGTCACTTCCAATATGCTATGAAAAAAACCTCCAAATTCTTCAGAATTATATTTATCAGTCTAAAATATTACTGAAGGAAGCAGGGAGGAAGCACACAAACATTTCTAGAACCTCTGTGGCAAAAGAGGAAGTGAAATAACTTACAGGCAAGAAGAAATAAAGAGAAATTTAAATCATTCTGAAGTGACCTTGACCTACAGTTACTGTTTCCTTAGGAGTGAGAACATGGAATGGTTTTTGTGTGTGTTTTGGTTTTGTTCAAGGAGGTAAGAGTTAGCTGCTGAAGTGAAGGAATGTGTGAAGTGTGCATGGTGCTGAAAGGTTGAGGTTTGTTTCCAAGCTTATCTGAAGGGTGAGGAGCAATTGAAGAGAAAATGTGCCAAGATCTAAGCAGATAGGGAGAATGCAGCCTCCCTCCTAGATTACTTCCTTGCTTTCTGATTGTTCAAAGTCAGCACTACGTATAGATTTTTGAAGGCTGAACCTGAAAACGTGTCTACAATCAATACTTTAATAATATTAAATTCAGTAATTTTTAAAAAAGAGAACATAGCCTAAGTAATATATTTTATATAATCACTTTAAATCATATGAAGATATCCTTATTTGAGGATACTAGAGAAGAAACAGCATATTTTGTCAATATAAGTTGGGTTTTAGTTTTTGTTTTAAATTCATCAAATCATTTTGCATGTTTATAACCAACCCTATTCCAGAAAACATTTATACATAGACATAAATATACTACTCATGCTGTGGAAATAATGCTAAGTATAAGCTCAGTGTTTTGATGAATCCAGGCCTAAGAACAGAAATGACTGTAAACATTCTGAAAACATCTTAACAGGAAATGCTGCAGGGTATGAAGTGCAAAAACAACTAGCATGATATTCTTGGAATGCAATTATAGAGATAACATTATTGATCTGCTTATTAAATTCCAGAACGGAGACCAAGATAATTAAATTGCAATTCTCCCTCTGTTCTTCCACTTACTGCTTGTAGTTAGACAATTTTAATTCAATATGTCTATAGATTTTTAACTATTATAGAATATATTTATATTTTCACTTAATATATGTTCTTATATTTTATATTTACTCAGGTATTCCCAAACTGTATTTCTCTATATTCTGTAATTATCTACAAATACTTGCTCAACTCTCAGCTCATCACCACCACTGGCAAAGGACAGCAGTGGAATAAATGCTGTAATCTTGTAGTTCCTGGTCCCCTGATTTAAGAGAAGAAATGCATTTCCTTAAAGTGAATATTGAGTGAATCACTCTTCGGATGTATTGCACTAAAATGAGATGGAGATAGGGCAGTTTATTCGTATTTGGTAGCAGTACAAAATTCTTTAATCAATTAAAATAAGATTTCACTTATTTAGAGATTATTTTTTAGAAAACAGAGGTCTAAAAATGATTTTTTTTTTGTACTGACTTTCTTTTGCAACTTGACTTTCCTCCTGTGATATTTGATATGTTTCTGGGCATATTTTTAAAACTTGTCCAAAGCAAAAGGGAATAAATAGAGAGTAATTTTTCCTTAGTTCCAGGAAGCAGCTGGCCAAAATTACTATCACCAGATCCAATAAGCAACTGGCCTATATTGCTGTTACCAGAAAATCTGGTAAAGGATATATCCTTGAACTAAGAAGATACTGAAAATCAAGTTGCAGTCCATACAGTCCTCTAGTCTGTACTAGAGGTATATATTATGCACCTGTAAGGTTACATTTGTAAAGACCATTATCTTGTCTAGTAGACATGGGATTATCTTTTGCACTTGCTGTGATTAGGACATAATCAATATGATGGGTCAGCTGAGAAGAAGGCATAGCAAAAGGGATACTCCAGCCTTACTAAATTCAGAGTTCACCTGTGGTTTTCATGAAACTCTTAGTAAATACATAATTTATTCCTAGATAGTGACTGAAGATAGTGCTCAGTATTTAATTACAAAATACTCATCCATTACAGACATTAGATACTGTCTTATAGAAATATATCACATATTTATTATTTTAGACTTCAAGGTAGCAAAGTATTTCTTTAATAAGGACATATTGAGACAGTATCAAAAAAAGTTGGTTTTTATCCTAAGTCCCCTGCCTAACCAGTAGACTTATGATAATATCTGAATATGGACTATGATCATTGTAAAGCTGTCCTCTTTACTAAAAATGAGATTTACAATGGTGTTGAGCACCTGCATCTCTTGGTAAAGACTGAGGGCCTCAGATATTCAACACCTTGATATAATATTGTCATTTAGATAGATACAAAATGCAACACATTCCAGTAAACACAAGGCTGATTTAATTTTGTCTCTGTTCACTTTATTGATTTAGTTGGAATACTGCTGAGTTTACAGTGCTACACACTAATTCCTGCCAGATTCTGCCTTCACTGCTCACTCTGAGCAATATTTTACTCTCAAGATAGTCCCATGGAGCAAAATGGGACACCAGCACATGAAGTAGAATAGCAGAATATGGTCCTGGCAGCAGACAGTTGCATATTGATTTTTATACTATTATATACTACTATATATTACATATATCTTTATTACACTAAAAAAAAAAAAAGTTTATAAAAAAAGGGGTATCTACATAAATCCTTCATTTGCATTTCCACACATTACAGAAATGTTTACACATTCAAGTTTTAATTTTGCAATGGTATTACCCACTGGAACTAGTGAGAATCTTTCAAGGACTTAAAAAATTATTAAACCAATATTTGCTTTTGCAAACAAGAATAATGTATGTGGAGGCCTCTTTTCTGTGAAACACCCTTTTCTTGGTGCTCTGAGTTAAAGGAGTTTTATAACAATGCTATAAATTATTTTAAATTAATGAACCTTATGTAATATGCTTCTGAGAATAGACTCTGTAAGTCTTCTTTACTTATGGAGTGACTATGGAGTGATATATCCCACACTGAACTGCTGTTCTTGTGTCTTTTATATCAAACCAGATAGTAGCATGAAAGCATCAACATAATTCTTATTAATTATACTTTCCTTGTTCTTCTCTGACTTTCATCATTATTTTTGTTGTTTTTTAATATAACTACCCTTGCACTTATGTCATAAAAAATTCTGCCTTTTTCTCTTTTTTAATATTTGTATTCAAGACAAACAACAGGAGGTTGAAATCAGGCCATTTAAAAGAAACATCTGCTGACATTTATTCATATGCTACATGTTCCACTTTCATCATTGAATGTAATGATAAACACACATTCCAGTCAATAATGGCAAATCCCAGCCAAGCTTTACAAATGGTCTCTTTAACACCTAAATTGACAGCTCGGGAGAATTTGAGATAGAAGCTAAATATGGTACATTTGGACACTATTTCCCTAAGCCTAGAATGACTGAAAGCCTTTAACAAGTACAAACACTGTGGGTATGTGGGTACAGTCTTGACTAATACAGGTAAATATCTCATTAGACCTTTGTGTTTTGTAAAGAACTCCTGAGAAAATACTTTTTTTTAGAGACATGACATTATATTCTTCCTTGAAAAATAAATATAATTGTATTTCCTTTATACAGGAGAACTAACCCTAATAAAGCTGAAATTTGAAACAAATTTGCTTTTGAAAAGAGAAATATTTTGTCTGCTTTAGCTTATTATTTCTTTTAACAAGCCTGCTAATTGCTAATGCATTAAAATACCTATAAATCTGCTTTTAATGCACCATTGTCAAGAGCTAGGTGGATTCTTTATTTAATTCATATGTTTTAGTGTAAGAATGTCTTAGGAACTGCCATATTGCAAAACAGGGGCTCGTTTGAAATCAGTGTTCCTCAGTTATGGGTAACCAAAGATCGTAAGTATAAAGCTATAGAGTTTTCATGACAGGAACAAACAGAAAACATCTCATCAGTTTGTGTGCATATAAATATGTTATTCTGAAAAAATAATGATATCTTTTTGCATTTCTATGTGATTCTTTTCCATTTTAGTTCAGATTGATTAACCTTCTTATAAATGAATCATAAACTGATTTTAAGTCAAGCAGAAAATCACAGCTTTTCTATACTCCTTCATGTGTGAATAGTTTCTCCTTTCAAAACTCTTGTATAGTTCAAAACAGGTCACTCATTATTTAGCAAGAGGGGGGAAATTCTACACACTCTAAAATAATGAATGTAAAAATAATTATAGGATCACAAAGTTATCTTTTATAGCATAATGAAAAGTGTTAACCATGAAGATAATGCTGTATCTCTTGGTTGAAATAAATCACTTTCCTGATATATCCTTATGAAGAACTGCAAATATTCAGGTTCATTTGGTGGTCTTTTAATCCTTGGACAATTCACTCGGAGTAGAATAGCAAGAGTCACTGTTGGCAAAAAATTATAGACTTTGTGTCTATCTAGGGACTCAGCTCTGCAAATTCATGCTGTTGGATGTAGGAGCCATAGGATCTGCTTGTGCCCTAGGTGTGTGTTCATAGCTACCATTGTTTGTGTTTACATTTCCTTTACTTTACATTGCCAGTAAATGATTACTTGAGGCCTAAAACTATATTAAGAGTCTATGCCTTTTATCATTAAAATCAATGAATTCCATATATGTGTTTGCAATACTGCAGCATAAATACACGTAAAAAAATTGATGGATGTGTTCAATGCAAAGTTAATACAACCTGAGGTGAGTTTTCGCAGGTCAGTGGAGGAAAAAAATACAGTATTAAAATCCCAGTTATAATCTTTCTGTTGTTATTTAAGCAACTATAAACTATGCCAACAGACTGGAGTTTTGAGGATCTTTTTCTCTTTTTGTTGAGATTTGTTGTCATGCAAAATAAGTTTGTTACTTTTATAAATCTGAATTAATGTTTACTTCAAAGCAAAATAAAATTACAATTGGACTTTTGTCTTCTAAATTAATGGAACAGAAAAATTCAGTAAAACATATAGAAAAGTATTTAAATCTATAGAAGTACATTTTTTATCAAAATACAAATCTGCATACCACTGCAGAACAAATCCAAACCCTATTTCTGTGTGCCAGTGAACATAGAAATAATTTGCTAATATTGCATAAAAGTGAAATGATCTTCAAGAAGCCCATTCGGCAATCGGTGCATCATCTTCAATCTGGAGTCTTTGACCAAGCATGGGAATGAGTATCAGCTATCAAACATGAACTGTATGCTTTTACCAAGTGCTTCCTACCCAATTGCACGTTGAGTCAGTTTTGCCAATCATTGAGTTGCGGTTAGAAACAACCTACAGTATGGCCTAGAAGAAAATGGGTCTTTTTGATTTTATTAAATGATTAAATTCTCCACTGAATTATCTAGCATGTCATCTGGACTTAATAGTTATGAGAAGTTACCCCCAGACACATCAGAACAAATTCCATGACAAAGTGTTTCCCATTAGAAAATGTTTTCGTACGCAAGCTTTTTATACTTGCAATCATTTCTCTTCTTTACTACATGTAGTATTATTATATATCCCATTATCATGAATATTTAACTAGGTATGTAACAACTGTGCAGTAAAGCAAGCAGTTCCAAAATCAAGATTCAGGCATGATCATTCTGACAGCAACAATTTCTCCATGATTCAGAAATAAAGACATAACAATATTATTTCATTTTTTCTTAAAAGGAGCTAGGATTGTAATGCAGTAACCATGAAAATCATAAATATTAGACTTTATATCACCAGAAATGCTGCCTTGCTTTCATAGGAGTGATCTGAAAACCACATGTGCAGAGACAAAGTCTTATTCCTGTCATACATCTTCTAAGTTAAATTCTGAGTTGGCTCCTGAATGAGTAGTTGCTTCGAAAAAAGCTGATCTTTGCCAGTCCATAAAGAGAACTAAAAAAAAAAAAAAAAAAAAACCCTCCACAAAAATACCCCACAAAAAACAAAAAACAAGCAAGATTTCTAGAAAGATGGAAAACATAAATTGTTGGGCTATGTCCTTGGTCCTCATACTGTCCAATTTTGAAGGTTTAAATCTGCATGAGAATTTTAATGTTTTAACAAAATCTAGAAGCTTTGCTAGAAGTTTTTGAGGTCTGGCTTGTTATCAAGAATGCAAGCAAAAGGATGTGATGGCCTTTTTAACTTAGAAAATGCCAGCTCTTTACATCATGCATCTTCCTCCAAAATGTGCTTGTGAAGGCTTTCTGCTGATCAAATTGTGCGTTCTAGGCTAGAATAGCTCAACTGTCTTCAGCTGAAAGATGTTCTGGATAAAATCCAGGGACCATCTTTTATTTCCCATGTGTGCCGAACTGATGAGCGGACATTTGTGTAACAACAGCCCCATCATTTTGCAAAATCATAATTTTATTTTTATATTTTAAAAAGTACTTAATTGAGGTCTGAAAACAGCTAGAAATTACTGCAGTTTTACCAGTGTATGACCACTAACATATCCAAAAATGACATAGGGCTCTTTATTTGTGCATTTTGCTTGGGTTTTTCAGTTATTTCATGGACGTTCAGAAGATCTCAGGACCGCTGCTGTCCATTTGGTTAAGATTGCTCTAATGTCAAGAAAATATTCAACATTAACGAACTGTCAACAGAGCTCACAGTGCTACCTCTGACACAGAACACAGTGTCTGTGTGAGGGTAAGTGAGGGACTTGCCTGCAATTCTCACTTGATACTCATTTCAGGGACAATTGTCTAGACACCATTTTTCTTTTTAAACCCATTTAAAAGGTAGATTATGCAGGTTAGCCAAAGCTGTAGTCATTATGGGTGAGTTGGGTGAGTTTACCCACTTCTGGCTTTTTTTAAGTTAGAAAACAAACATATGGGCTCAAGCTTTTAAATGCTATTATTAGGCCAATACATAACCATGGTTGCAATTATGTAGGTTTTTCTCTCAAGAACACGTCATAGGTAAATTAACTTCAATTATGATGATCATAAAAATGCTTCCATTAAATGCATAAAGATCTACCTGTCTTGATAATAAATAGCCATAAGAACAAATTTTGCCAGTGAATGTTTCATTACTTCTAAATGGATATATTTTCCAGTAGGCTCTAGGAAGTTAGTATGTTCTCAGAAGATTTCTTTAATTTAGTTGTTGCTAATTTATTCACACTAATACAGGAAAAAAATACTGCAAAATTTTTCATAACAAAAAACTGTGCATATCTCTGTGTTTTAGCTGGCATGTGGTTCTACACAGATGGTTTGGGGCTTTCTTTGCTGCAAAACAGATGGGCCTCCACTGTCCCTTACCAATCAAAAGAGAACTTGAAAATATAGGAATATCTTTACTTCCATTGTGTCCCGTAATTCAAGAAATTAAATGCCTAAATATATAAATATGACTTCCTGTGTAAAATGATGGAATATCATATGTTTAATTTAAACTATTTGCCTATATTTAATGTGAAAACTGTTGGGTGTAGTGGTTTTCTTCCAAACAATAACTAAATATTACAAAAAGTACTGACTAGAATGAGAGCTATTGCTGTTCATCTTAGCTGTGTGATATTGTTGTAGTTGTACTTTGCTGATACTGTTTAAATTTATTTTAGATGTGATACGATGTCATTCAAAATAATTACCAACTTAAGGGAGCAGCTTGTTGACAGATCATCTTCTATTATTTTGTTCACATACTGCACTGTATGACAGTAGCACAGACATTTATAGCGTGAATATCAACTAACTTTGTTTTGTTCTATGATTATTTGCAACAAGAAGAAGAGTGTATTTAGGTCATTTTTCTCCTATCAACACACAATTTCTTGCCTCTTTTTGGAGAACAGAGATGAGGCATCAAAAAATATCCCCACGGCTATAATTAAAACTCCCAGAGGATAGAGAGAGAATTAGTCCGAGGAACTGATTCACTTTGAAATCCAAACACTGCCAGCGCCAGAGGAATACATTTAGTGGTCATTGTGGGCAAATGATGCAGATCTTTGGGCCTAAGCCTTCAGTACAGCTGCCACTTCTCTCACAACTCCTGGCAACTAGCTGAGACTGCACATAGACTCAGAAGTCTTCCAGTATCTGCCTGCAGTGGTCAGCCAAAATGCGTAGAGAACATAATGCTGAAATATATCATACCAGTTTAATAAGATGCCATTCCCTTACATATGACATATGGTCCTAAAATACTTTTGAAAACATTGGACATTCCCTTTTAACGATGTTATGTCCTCACAATGACAGGTAAAGAAAAGTTACTGATTATACACTTGGAAACATTCTTAGGTAACTTTTTTCCTAAAAGTGAGTTTTCTTCCAGCTGCAGAAAATGAAGATAGTCATTTCAGAGCCTTACATTAAGGTAATATATCTATTATAATGGTCCATTAATTATAACAGCGTATCTTTTTTATCTGTGCCTTGAAAATTACAAGCCTAGTGCCACTTAACTTTATTAATGATGTACATTTTTATGATCCAATAGCCTTGTGTGGGAAGAATCACATCTTGCTGTGTCTAACTTAGATGAAAAATGGGCAAGTCATCTAATTTCTTTTAAAGTATGCTGATTTTGTTGAATGCATGGAACACTAAGCAACAGAACATCTTTTCTTTTCCTCTCCAATCTTCATTAATATTTATGGTTTAACTTTTATTTGGTACATATTGTGAAGAATATATTTTAACAGCAGCCTTAGCTGGCTGCAATACACCATCTTCTCTTGTGTAGGTGCAGAAAAATCTTCTAATTGCAGGTGATATTGTTCTATTTTTGTCAATCTGCTGGAGCTATTTTTTAAATTATAATTTTCAAGGGGAAAAGGAACAGATTAAATAGCCATATAACAATGTCAGACTAGCTCTTTATTTCCAATATGTATCATCAATTTTTGTTAGGAATTATACCCACAAAGATGTAAAAAATTATTTGAGCATGCCAAGCATTCAGATTCAGAAATTATTTACTCCAGTTCATGGCTGGAGATAAGTGGTATTTTTATACAGAAGAAATAAGAATTGCTGTGCATCTTGCCATCAGCTCCTCAAATGAAATCTACAGTGACACTGAGAATAATCTTGAGACTCTTCCCATTGCCTTTTTCAATTCAAACATCATATTCAGGATGAATGAAGTAGATTATATGAATGGTAAAGAACTGTACATTGGGAAAAACAGGGAGGATGAGGAGTCCATAATCATGTAAGTACAGTCATAAGCCAGCAACGTTATTACGTGTGCAGGAAGGTGCATTTCATTCTTGGGTGGGATTTTATCATTCTTCAGCAGCTTTTTTTGAGGTCTAGATGAAGAACATTGATGACTACCAAAGAATTTGTCAAGTTTTGTTCAAAGAAAAGATAATCAAGAACAGAGTTTTGAGGAAGGATGGGGTCAAAGTCCACGTGTCTTGTGGAAATTTCAGCTATAAACAAAAAGAACTGCCTTTGCTTATCAACTCATTAGGTAAAAGCAACATTTAGCCCTTTTAACCCGTCCTACTATTGAATATACATATGCTAATAATCCCCTTGATACTAATTAAGAATAGTTTCATTCGTCAAAAGGAGATTTTTAAAGAGAAGTAGAAATGTTTAAACGGTACTCACTGAATATGCAGTAATCATTCATGAAAGTCTTCATGTGGTACACAATGGTATTAATTATATACAAGTGAGTGGAGCACAGCTGAACTACTGACTTTTTTAGCACCCTCTTTGACATTTGGGTTTTGAAGCTTTTTAGACTAAAATTGTTTGGCTAGAATCATAAGTTATAAAAGTATGTTTTTTTCTCTAGATCACAGCAAGAAACGCAGAAATGTACTGCATATTTTAGAAAATAAGTAGAATTACTACTTTTTTTATATGAAGTTTTTGGAATATATTTCAAATTACAAATGGCAGGGAAATTTCATACAAAATAAAAACCCAAATACAATTAAAGCAAGGGTCATTTTACCCATGTGCATACTTTATTTGCCTTTCATAAAACTCATAAAGAAACATTTTGTCAACTAATAATTTAAAAAATTTGACTTGTGATTCAAAATGTGAAAACAAAGGATTTTTTCAGCACATGTAACACAAGAGGTTTTTGCAGCACAGTTTCAGAACTCTTTCTTAGTAAGAAACCTTATCTAATCCTGTTTCATCCTTTAAAACTGCCTACACACTAATCTCAAGGGACAAATTTAATACTTTGCAACAAAGGGAATATAGCCCTTTCAGCTCGAATAGAGGAACTGCTAGGACACCACATGAGGTATGAATAACATTGTAATGCTGCCTTTTACTTGGCGAAGGAAATGTCTTCTCTTACAACCAAAAGATTAGACCTTCTTCCTTGGGTTAAATTTTTTGACCTGTGCTATATCCCAAGACATCTATTTTCTGTTGTATTTGGGTCTTCTACCTCTTGTGAAGTAAACACTGAGAAAATATAAGTAAACAGTTTGTTTTAGCTGAAGATAGAAAGGCACTATTTAATTGAGTTTTGATGATAGATGTGCTCCAAATGGTGCAAACATCTTTGACATGGTAAAATAATATTGTCTTTTGACATGTGTAACACTACATAAAGAATATTAATTTAGCACTTTCTAAGTTTACAGTGTTTAAGTGAGAAATGAGAAAAGAAATCCAAATGATCTAATGTGGAAAAAACCAACCAAAATCCGATAACTTAGTTCATTAGTAATAAGGATAAATATTCTTTTTGTTATCAATTTTCAAGGCTATAATTGGAATATGACATAAAATAACATTTTTCTTATTTTTCCATCTTATAGTTGTGTACAGTTATTTCTTTTTATAATCATGTCCTATATGTTGTTTCTAGATTTCAGATTGCTACATCTTTTATAAAAACCCCATAAGATTTGATAAAGATCAGGCTTTTCTTATCATGTTGTAGATATAATTTAACATTCTCTCTAATTTAATATTCCGTCTAATGTACTTCATACACTATATGTATTTTGTACCTAATGTGCTGTATGAATTGTACATATATTACTTCAGTTATACTTGTTTGCTATAAAACATATGATAATGTAGTAAATATTGCTGTAAACTATTTTTCCTTCACACATAACACTCTTAACCATGGAATTTAGGAAAAATAGCAATGGGGTTACCAAAAAGATTATACTGGGTCTGAGTCTTTGCTATATTGAAATAAAAATTATTCTTCTTATTTTGCTTCCTCTTGTAAAGAAGGAATTTCATGAAACAGTATGTGGTCAATGGCAACAGTTACTTGTTTCTGGTGAGAAGAAAATTAAACTCTGTGATCACACATAACTGGACTTAAAAATGAAACTATTCCCTTCCATTTGCATTAACATTAGGTTTTAAAATTTCTAATTACTGAGGTGATGGAATGATTTCCTTATCATTAATTTGAAATTAAATACCAATACTAAACTCATCAGTGAGGATATCCAGTTTCTATATGTTTTGCCTGCATGGTTTGGGTTGTCTTGCCACCATGTTGCCAAAAGAAATTGCATGACTCCAGTTCTCTTAATTCAGCTTACATTTAAATGCAGACGAAAAACTCAGAGATCATTATCTATTTTCTTTACATTGCACTGATGCAAATCAAAACCTGTGGATATAGTCAAAAGTCTTTCCAATTAATTTTGTTTAAACAAATAATTTCCATCAGACAATGTCCTGCTGAGAAATTATCTCATTGTCTTCAATGCTTCTCATGGACATGAGCTGCAAAGCCACTCTTGCTGGGACGTATAGCAATGAAGAAGACATTTAAACACTTCATATCCTAATGTTTTCCATTAAAGACACATTTCAGACACAAATAGGTCTGAAAAGGGTAAGAAGCCCTATATAAACACAGTGTTGTTTTCCTTAAAACAGAACATGAGCTCTGGTGGTACTATGTGCTTTATTTGCTTATTTGTCTTAAGAACTGTTTTCTGTTTTAGGCAAATTCTTCTTGGGTTTTCCTGGCCGTGGCAGGGGGTTGGCACTACATGATCTTTAAGGTTCATTACAACCCTTTAACATTTTATGACCCAATGACTGTGCCAAAAATTGTGATCATTTGGGAAGCTAGCCTGGTTTCAGTTCTTTTAAAGGTAAAAGGTCTAGTAAAAATAAACAGTACTGATTATTTCCTGCCTTGCTGCTTGTGGAGCTGTTATATCTGTTCAGAGTGTATACAAAACGCTTACTATTCTTATTTGTTGCATTTTGCACACATTTTATCCTTAAAGAGTAGATTATTTAAAATTAAAGTGATGAAAAATCAGTCCCACGGCTTTTACTGATAGAGTAATATAATCTAATTTATTTCAAAGCAATGATGTGCATACTAAGCCATGTTAGAGGTGTATTCAGCTTAATGAACAAAAAAGGAGGGAAACACAACCACTAACTGCAGTCTTCTATAGCAACAAATGCAAAATACTCCACCATATCAGGTTCAAACCTTGAAGTCCAAAAGTTCCCCAGATCTAAGCTGGGGAATCACACCTTACTGCAGCAATTTCCAGCCTATGGTGGCAGAAGAAAATTTCCAAACATAAATACATTAAATTGTCTCAATTTTCCACATAAATCACCTATATATCCACACTTCCCATAATAAAAGGCAAAGATTAAGAGTGTCACTGGTAATCATGCTACTGAATTTTAAACTAATGGGGTGACCTGCTTTATTCTGCTGATTACTGTCAGTATTATTGACTACTCAAAAATTTTACTCACAGAATAGTACACAGTTTACATGTAAAATCTGCAGCCATCGTACTTTTTTATTTACACGCTGCATAGACAGCAGTTACAACATTTCTGTCATTATTTTCAAATACAGACTGCAGAGGTTTGCTAAAGATTTTCCTGTTCTCTAGTTCATGGACCATCTCACACCAAATTATGGACAAAAGGACTAAGTCCTCTTATATAGGATTGTAATTTTTCTTTCTGGCAAATCAATATAAGTTATTTTCTATCAACCACATTCCTAAAGCATTGCTATGTTGTGAATCTGGGTGACACTAAAGTGGACTTGGTTAAATTTCAATAACAAGAACTGATGGAGAGTCTATATGACTGGAGAGTTCAGATGGCCTAGAAAAAGATCTCTAAAGATGTCACTTTATATTAGGTACCATCCACTGTCTCAATTAATAACAATAATAATATGTAAGTGTTCAAGTTTATTCCACAAAGCTAGGGATGGAGTATGAGGGAGGTTGACTTGAAGGAAAGGTTAAGATAGAAATACAAGAAAGTAAACTGGAAAAGTTTAGGAAGCAGTTCTTGATCACAAAAAAAGCATGGTTCCATGCTCAGGAATCAAAATAGCTTTGGCTAATATTTATTATGTTTGCTGAAAAATCACTGTTGTTTTATGAAATATCAATAGAAAAGGAAATGGAAAATAAAAGGAAATAAATGCAATTAATGTAAATAGTACATTCAAAACTGAAAAAAGAAGTCAAATGGTGAAAGGTGCAAAAAACCTCATGGAAGATTGTCTACCTTATATGGCTCCCTTCAATATGAAGTTTGCATGAATACTAGTAACAAAATAAACTATAGCAATGGTGCAAATATACCACAAGGTGTTTCTGATTAAATAGTAAAACCACAGAAAATATTTAAACTAATATATATAATCTGGGGGGAAGAAACTAGCTGACTGGTTCTTTTTCATGCAGCAATAATGGAGTATTACATGTCTGTAATTTCTGCTGTGCTAGAAATTCATACAAGGAAAAAACTTCAAGACATAGCATTTAGCAACATATACAAATTTTTGACATCATCTGAGCACATAGCCTCTTCCTAAAGTTTACTTTTGATGCAATGGAAATTCAGGAAGTGTAGGTATATTACACAGCATGGCAAGAAAGAGAAATGAGGCAACCCAGACTAGCATTTTAATAAAAGAAAGCTTGTGGAAAAGCTGATAGCAAATTCAGTTGTCAAAGAATTAAGGTATAATAATTCCAACCAGCATGAGTCTACAGAAAATATGTCTTTTCAGATAAAAGTAATTTCATTTTTTGATGAGATTTCAAGTTTCATTGTTAGCAGTAATTGTATAAATGTAAGAGACTCCAGTTTTGGTTAGACATTAATGAACTGGCCAACTGACACATTCAAAAAATAGATGTCAATGGAAAATAAATGTCAAATGGAGTATTTCTAGTAGGCTTCCCTGGGGACTGGAACAAGACCCAAAGCTTTTCATCAGAGATAGTTAAGTAATACATCACCTCAATAAAACTTCCAGGTTAAAGAGAATATTGTAAAGAGATAAACAAAGTCAGAGTGATTCTTTTAGAGGAAAGCAGAAAGCAGAAAGGAGGCATCAGGTCCTCTTCTCTGAACTTTAATGTAGGTATTAGTTGAATTGTCTGAATCAATGTTTTTGACCTATGAATCTATCTGTGATAAAAATATCCAAGCATGTTTATAAATATGCTCCATATAATCCCCTGCACCGCAAAAAACCCTCTATCCTGACCAAATTGTTCCAGTAGTTATCTAATTATTTTAAATGGGTGCTTTATCTTGATCCTGAATTTACCTGATTTCAGGTTGCATCTATAACCCGCAGGTATGGTAATGCAGTTTTCAGTGAGTTGGACAGACTTAGAGGTAATTCTCTCTTCTTTAATATTAGTTTGGGTTTTAAACTACCTACATTAAGTAATCTCACTTTAGATGGGCTGAGTGTAGACCTACATCTCAGGCCTAAAGTTTACCTGAGAGACTCAGAGAAAGTAATTGCTGTTCATAGAAACATGATAGCTCGATCGTGTTTGTACTGTTGGGAAAAGTTCTGACATTTAGAACTGTAAGGACATAGGAATTTTTCTGAGAACATACCACTGATCTATGCTATCTACTCTGGAAAATTACAGTGGGTTTCATGTACCTAATTAATTTCTTCTCCTGTGCAGAGATTTCAGAGATGAAAAAACCACATAATTATAGCTGTGCAAATAGCAATAGAAATCAGAAGACAACATGGAGAACTGCAATCAAACAAAACCATTAAAAAACATTAAATCACTAGACTCAATAAGGTTCTGCTTCATGGGAAACAGATTTCATTCTCTAAAATGTTCAGGGAGATATTGTTAGGATAGCTAGGGACACTTGTTTGGAAATTAAGTTTCCAATCATTAATTGGTCTTATTTGATAATGACAATTTTTCACATTAAACACTGGTTTGTAGGGATTGAGGACATTCAACCGTTGTTAATTTTTGAAAGGGAGCAAGGTTATTTAGGTGTTCTCCAGATGGATCAAAAGAAAATCAACTGAAACAAATGTTGAATCCTATTCACTAGTCACCTGCAAAGCAAAACACTGCATTCAAATCTATAAACTTTAATATTTCTAATTAGTTTCCATCCACAATACCTTTGCAAATGTTATTGGAGAATCATCAGAGCCTTTCAAATACACAATTGGGAAGGATTTCATAAGAGCTGAGCTATAAATGCACTTGCTTTCACCACGTGGCAAAAAGGCTAATTACAAAAGGTGAGACATTCCATTCTTTCACATGCTGTCTATGCTTAACTTCTTGACCAAACAAAAAATTTATTTTAATCCATTAATAGTCACAATATCTCAGGTTTCTTAAATGTCATTATGGCTTAAAACACATCAAGAGGCTATTCAGTCTCTGAGAGAAAGATGCAGCTCAGCACATGGGTAAGAATTTTGAACAAAAATTAACTCTTATGCAGCATTCAAACAACATAAAGACAAGTGAAAACCTGATTATATAAGCATGCATACCCTCTTTGTGGAACCAGATCTGTCAGAAACAACTTTTACATCATTGTTCTACTCTTTGCTTTTGCATAGCCACAAAATCTGTAGCCCAGAGTTACAGATGCAAAAATAATTTAGCTTTAAATAACATTAATAGATTAGGTATAAATTAGTTGTAAACATTAAAAAAAATATAAACCACAGGATGGTAAAAAACTGCATAGGCACCTGAATCTATAGCTTATCAAAGTAACAAGTCAGATTCATCTATGACTACAAAGAGGAATTCTGGAATTCCACCGTTCTTCAATCTCTAAATCACTCGAGAAACTGAGAGGTAAAGAAATTATTTAGGAAAGGCTGAAATCAATGTATTTTAACATGTTTTTAAAAACACTATGAATAAATTTCACTAACCATAAATAATTCTTATTTTGTTGAATGAACCAGTTCAGAAAGTTCTCAAGGCAAGAAGTAAGTAATTATCCACTATAGCAGACTGCCAGGGAACACAATGGTTACTACTTTACTTACTTTGCTTTTACTAGGATGATGTTTGTTTACACAGAAATTATGCTTTCCAGAATACTTTGCTTATTTATCAAACACAACTAATGTTTTTGCTTAAGCAATAATTTTAAGTTCCTTATTTTTGCATTTAACAATTTCCAAATTTCTGTACAAAATTAACTCCACTCTAATCCAGACTAAAAATTCTAAGAGAAACAATGTAAATATTTAGAACTTGAATAAATATATGCAAGGTTATTTTAAATTTACACAATTAAATTGTGGATCTTCACATCTAGCAATAAGAAATACCATATCCATTTATGATACCACACTCTGGTTACATTATAAATTAAAAGGAATCTATAAAGAATAAAACTTATCAGCTGATAGATGTGAGGCAGTTTTAGCTTGGGAAAAATCACTTTGAAGATTAAAATTTATTTTTAGTTATTAGTTCAAGCATATTTTTATTTGTCTCAGATCTTTGGAATTATTTTTGTTAAGGAGTAAGTGATTTATAATGTCTCATGAGTTTTTTTAAGTCATCAATTATCTACTAAATTAAAGAAATATTTGGGTGATTATTTGGCACACTGGTACAAGAGTAGTTATAGAGGCCTAATTAAGGTAGTAGCAAAAGAGTAAATGAAAGGAAAATTAAAAGTCTCTTATGTTTTTAGTCAACTCTGCTTATCTTGTAATACAAGTTTCTACTGTTTTTCCCAGCTGTCAGTGCTGAAGGCAACATGTAGCCACAGGAAAAAAAAATTATTTCTATGCCATCTTGCACTTCATCTGCAAAATCATTTACTAAGGTCCTATTTCTCAAAGAAGATTTGCATCTTTATAGGGATCCTAATACATGTGTCCTTGTAAACCCTGAATGTGTATCTTAGGGGTAGGATCTTAATATCTTTTCTATTGGTATGCATGCTGCTACCCGACTTTGATATCAAAAATAGAATTTGCAATGGTGGTCTTTCAAACAGGAAAGAAAAATAGGCGAATTTAGTGTGCAAAACATGAAGAAATAATATGAAGTTTCCCAAGAATGGTTATAGGTAGCTATGCTTCAGGGTAGGACAAAATGATGGCATTTTAAAATTTAAGATCTTTGCGCAGCACCTCTCACATACCTGTTTGTCCAAGCAACTTCTCCAAAGTTGCTTAACCATTCTTCTGCTTTTGCCACCTCTACTCCAGCTGCAGGAACATGCATCGCTTTCATGAACGACTAAACTTTTATCTTCACAAATTAACTGAATGGCCTTGTGGCAAATAGGGCCTTGGAAAGTTTGTCAAAGGAAAAGAAAGTCGTACTGATTTACAAGATTAGATATTCCCTGTGAAGCCTTAGTGGATTCCATACAGAATACAAATCAAATTGTCAAGTGAAAATGATGGACTAAATGATTTAGCCTCCCCTGCAACCTAGTTTATTTTGCACATCTGAACTTGACCAATGTTGTCCAATAGAAATACCCATTAGACACTTGGTCTGTAGCTAATGTCAGAGAAATTGAAAATTCTTTAATAAAAATGTAAGAAGGAACACATCTTGGAATAGAACTACTTCAACTTTTATATAGAAGGCTTCTCAGAACTGAACCTTAACATTTTTCCTGTGAAATTCACTGCATGTGTAAAACTTTTCTACATCTGAATTCAATTATTGATTATGAGCAAATATATTCAGCTGTTCTAAAACTTCACATTTTAATAAATTTTTAACTGTACAGTTACTTTAGTGTATTCACTTCAAGGAAAACTAAATTGTCGGTTTAATGTTTGAAATCTAATATATAATATCTGGAAAAAAATATTTTTCTACAATACATTTAAAAGCAAGCCACATTCTATCTCTAAACATTTTTTAAATGCGTAAACCAGAAATTTTCTAATAAGAAGGGTACTTCATAATCAGGAATGCAAAAATATGTACATCACAAATGAATTGCTTAGTCCTCTGCTTTTATATAAATTTCATAGAAAACATGGTTTGGAAATTGTTTTTAGCAATTTTTAAATAAATGAAGTGGGAAATTGTTCCCGTGAGGCTTCATTAAAGGCTTTACAAAGGCTTACAACAATTAGGGTAGATGAAATCAATATATTTACATTGTGTCATTCAATGGTTTATCATCCTTTAACCTTTAAGTAGTGAAACACAATTAATAAATTCTTGTATAATTTTTCTTGTTTTATTTTAGAAAGTTTCAGCATATTTTAACATCTCATTCTTTGAAGCAGCAAAATAGTCTAATGTATAACATTAATAAGCAGTGATAGACTTCACTATAAATATTACCTCTGTTGCCAAGGAAAGTTACATACAAAGCAGAACATTGCAAACATACATTCATTCATTATATTGACAATGAAAACATGGGTCTTTTGTATTTTTATTCATGTATGTTTTTTTCTGTGGCCATACATTTTATTAAAATATTCACAAAGAAACCCTAAAATAGTAATGGTTCTATTTGATTGTGGGTTTTATAATACCAGAAAATCAACAACTAATAAATAATAAGATTTTCCCAACATTTAGAACTGTTAAAGTACATCCCCAAAGCTTCAGCATGCTTTTATTCTACAGACAGAAATTAGCAAATAAAAGGCAAGTTAAAGTGTTGACCATGTTGAAATGCCATCTAAAATGGCTCTCTATTCAGTGACTATTCAGAACCTTTTGATACAAATGGAATTCTCTCACTGATGTCAACTCTCATTTAATTGCACTTACAAAGATGTTAGTTTTTCAAAATAGAAGGACTGACCAGAAATTGGGGGAAACTAAGCTCAGGTGCTCCATGTCAGTAGTGAGGTCTAGAAGCACTTGTTAAAGGGTAACAACAGTGAGATTTATTTGAATCCCAATCCAGTATGCCAGCATGTACCAGCGTTACGTCTCTCTATGCAGATGCATAAGTAACAAGCTCATTGATATTAAATGTGCTGTAGGCTGCATTTAAAAAATGGAGCTGCAGGTACAAAGAAAGTTCATGGCTGGATTTGCAGCATCTCTGAAATACAAATTCCTTTACTACATGAGATTTAACTGGAATTTAAGGCATACAGCTGTGGAATTCAATGTCTACATTCTTTTAATCTGCATGACTAAAGGGAATTCATCATGAAAGGGAAACAGTACATCTGTGGAGATAAAAAAAGGGTTGGTGTAACAAAATGGTTAACCATAAGACAGTAACTAAGCTTTCTTTGCTTGTTCTCACTTCATTTCATTCATAGTGACTGTTGGCAGCACTCAGTGTGTGGGGTTTATATATGTATTTATAGGTATATACATATTGCTTATATAGGAAGCATAGACACTTGAAAATAATTTGGTTTTGTCAAATCATTCTACAGAGGCCAACTTGTCCCCTTTAAAGCTGCAGCTCTTGAACCAGCGACATCAGAACTGGATTTGTCTTAAGATTTGTCCAAAGATGCCTGATAAAAACAGAGACTGTAGTTTTCTAAGCGACTTAATTAAATTGAAAAAAAAATCCTTCTGTTCTAGCATTACCCAGATAATACTACAAAGCTTAGTAAGTTGGTCAAATTTGAAGCTCTGAATCTAACACAAATCACTGTTTTAGAAGGAAGGCTCTTTGGTTTACATTAGTTTTGCAACTTGTGTTATCATAATATTATAAGAAATCGTAATAATACAAGAAAAAGAAGAATTGGTCTGAGCAGTTAAAGCCTTCTTAAGAATTGGATTATGAATGATTAAAATCAGAAGATTAAGTTGACTATCGAACCCCTAAACTTCTCACACATCCTCATTTTAGTTATTTTTCTAACAGATGAACTAGCCTGAAAACACCATGACAAAAATCCAATTTACATGTCAGTCAATGCAATGCAATTAATTTGGTGTTAAGATGGAACATTAGTATAGTTCATAGTAGAAGTTAGAATATTTTTGTAGCATCATGACATTTATTACATCTATCTCAATAACTACCACCTCTTTTCTAAAAACAAATTTGTGTTTAAAACCAAAAATATCTGCAAATTGGAAAATGAATAAGTCTTTTTATACTAAATTGTCACAAACCAGATTGGATATTGATGAAAGGAAAAGAAACTTTCCAGCAGCTTCTGTGGACTCTGTATATCTAAAACTATACATCTGATTCTGGCTACAGAAACTGGAGGAGATCAAGAACAGCTTATATTTGACATAGAATATGTGAAAATGAGATCAGAGCTGAATCATGGTGATTTCAAGGTGACTGAAGATAACTTGTCATTTACAGTACCACAGCTGCATTTTAAACGAAAGAAAAAAGAACCCCAAACTATAGCAGATACATTAAAAGGAATTACTGAGGTTATAGTGTGGATTGAATATATTGCCTCCTGTTCTTTCTTTACCACAGATTCTAACTAGAAACATTAGCCCATGAGATGTTAGAGAATGCATAAGAAAAATGTTGTGCAGGTAGACAGATGAAGGCGCCTATTAGAATACAGTAAATTCTATTTGGAATACAGGTATTCATGCTTAAACTTACCAGGTAACCAGGAAACTTTGGTGGGGGGAAGGGGGTATGAGGGAGGAGAGGAGCAGGGTGGGAGGTGAAACTGCTGAAGAGAAACAATAACTGTTTTCAGTGCTTCTCTCTTAGACTTCAGCCTCTGTAAATTAGCATGACAGATGTATGATCTGGGAATCTTTCCAGATTAATTTTTAAGAAATTAAAGTGTTCAGCACTGGTTATGCTAGAAATATTTTGGGTTTACTTTTTTTCTGTCTATCACAATGCCCTGGATACTTACAGATCCACTCTGATCCCACTCTTGCTTACTTGAGAACTTTGACAATTAAACCTGGTTGCCAGGACTCAAAGAGCAAAACTTTCTTTTCTCATTTCCATAAAGATCAAAATCTATTCTACAAGGAAGTATTCTGACCGATAAGTAAAAACTAACAATGCACAGGTGCAGGTCCACCAATGAAATATGGTGAAAGAGGAAATGACTAATGTAACTGTTTGAGTGCAAGGCATGGCCAGAGCAGAACTTTAGATAGTTGGTTTGCTCACCTACACTAAGACACTGATATCAATGCACCTGAATATTATAGTCATAGAAAGAAACACACACACACACACACTAGCATATAAAGAGGAGCATTACTAAGAAATTTGGGTAAGCAGGTCACTTTGATCAAAAAACAGTCGGAGTTATTTTGCACTAGATGCTGTAAAGAAGGGAATGCCAAAGTCAAAAGAGTCAAAGAATGTAGACAGGAATCATTTGCATTGTGATGTTATCTACAGACCACAAACTTCAGGTGCCACATAAACAAAGCAGAGACGTGGCCCTAGTTCAAAACAGATTATATACTAAATGAAAGAATACAGTTTTACAGGAAATGGAAGAAACAATAGAAATATGACTCTGTTTTCCTAGTGACAAACTAAGCTATGAAAAAATGAATATATAAATCTATATTGTGAAGGCTTTGAACCACTATTTTGCATGTCTCCTGGAAGAAATAGGCTCACAAAACTTGAAAATACTGTGCTCTTGAGTAAAGCGCCCTAGCTTCTTAAATACAAATTGCTTGGAGTATGCACAATTACTTGGGTCCCAAACCTGCAAAGTGGTTAGAACTGAAGTCTCAGAAATGGGCCCTTCCCCATCTCTTATATCTATAGAATTTATTTAATTTTGTTGATTCAAATATCATGTGAAGGAATGGAAATAACTCACCATACACTTGAGAATCTTTTCACCTACTGCAGCTGCCTGAAAGGTAGAGCTCTAACCAGCAGTCTGGGCTCCTGTATAGTTAAGAGAGATACAAATATTCCAGAGGGTGAATCATCCTTCTTAAAATAGCAGGAATAGCATTGTAAGATTGCTTTTCCTTCTCCTTTAACTGTCAAGGGAATCCTGACCAGCTCAGAATTCATACCCTCATATTGAGTAACATCAGGTGAGATCAACAGGAAGACAATTTCATTACATGCCAATAGTGAAGGCGGGAGTAGAACACTATTTGCAGGTATTCATTTTTTATAAATTTATTGGAGGAAAAAATTCAAGCAGCAGAACAGTTTGAGCTACAGAAGTAATCTCCATCAGGACATGAGTTGCTATATCTGGTTTATTTATTTAAAAGCAGATTAAAAAGGGTTTTAGTTAAGAGTGTAGAAATAAAAAAAAAGTGAAAAAAAAAGGTGATGTTTTACCCTAACAAAAAAAAATCCAACATGACTCAGTACATGAAAAATGAAAACCTAGACATATTCAGACAAGATATAAATTACACACTGAACATGACAATATGACTGGAACAAAGAACCTCTTTATAATTTCAAATCTTTAAAGAAAGTTGGGATAACTTTTTAAGAGTGTGCTATAAGCTAAGGAGATTCATCAGACAAAATGAAGATAGGAGTCTAATCTAGCTGTAAAATCTCTTTCATCTCAGAGGCCTGACTGGCTAAAATTTTCTGATGGACAGATATCTTCAGATGACTCAAGTTGTAACACATTTGAGAAGGAAATGGTCTTTGTTACAAGATGCCTAATGTACAGTAAGTATATTTGAGTATTGAGGCATGTGAATTCTCCCAGCTGTAACCTTCTTGCTTCTGTAAAAAGCAAGCACCTCTGTCTTTGCCTGAAATTGTTTTTTGGAGTATAATCTTTGCAATAGGGTTTTAATGTTGAGAGAGAGTCTCAGAGCTCATTCTCCAGTCAAATCCACCTATCTTGCAACGGTACCAGTTTGAAAGGAACAGTGTCATGATCTTCTCACAGTGCTACAGGGTTTCATAGAAAAAAAGAATGATTTAAGCATGTATTTCTATTTTAAAGGAGTGTTCAAGAAATAATCTAATTTTATCCAATCTTTGCATTGAGCCTTTTCCAAATTTGTCTGTATTTTTTAACAGAACTAGGTTTTCTCTTCTTTCTTATCACCTTTCAAAGATTCTGTGACTTTATTTCCCTTTGAGCTGGTTTGCTCTACATGCAGTTTTTTGATACCTTACAAGTTTCCATTAAACTTCTGTGTTTTATGCAAAATGATTTATTTTTGATTATCAGAAAGAGAATAGTGTCTAGCCATCTCTCACGCTGTTAGACACCAGACTGTTGGAAGCCAGATATGTTCTACAATCAATACAATAAAAAGTTTTATTACTTGAATTATTATATCCTTCCCCCTTCCTGTTCCCCAATGTTTATTATGTATCTACTTTTCATAGTATAGATTCAAGGAGTGGATTAGAAAATCTTGAGACAGCGCAGTTTCCAACTGTGTCGTGGTTATTGCTTTGTAAATTAAAGCATAGATTGTAATGTGTTGTGTGTTTGTTTTTTGGTGTGGTTTTTGTGTGTGTGTGTGTGTATGGTTTTGTTGTTTCTTTTTTCTAACACAGCTATTGCTGTATTGACACTGGGGAAATATGTCTGTTTATTGTAGACCAAATAGTTTCCTTAAAACATTCTAAACACATGCAAAAGTTCATGATGCATAATGATTTGAGTATTTCTTTTAGGTAGGTGTTCTGTATTTCAGAGGATCCATATGTGCTACAAACAGTGAACAATCAGGAACACTCACTGATTATGATATGATTTTTTTTTGGCAGCCTCTTTCTGTTGCTCTGACAGAATTGTAGTGATGCATTAGTCATTTGCATAGAAAAGATCTTGGTCCATGACAGTCATTTATTGGTGGTGCCATCTGCACTTTTTGTGAGTTGATTCTAAGATAAAAAAATATATTTGGTTCATTGGTACTTTAAAAATTTGGATTCAGTCCTAGTCCTTTTCAGATAACAGTGAAAAAATAAATAAGAAGCCTATCTTGCTTTCTTACTATGAACTAAACCTTAAGAATTAATTAGAAGGACTGAAATAAAAATTCAGTTGAATCATAAAATAGCTCACTAAGACCCCTGGGTTTTTCACTGTCTCTCAAGGCACTTAGATTTCTGTAATACATAGTTCCAAATGCATTTTCAAAATGCCCATCATTCTTCCTGGAGCTATTTACATAAATTGTCTTGTGCAAAACCCCAATCATAACAGCAGTAAAACTACAGTTACTCCTCCTTGAGATCTCTTCTTATCTGTATGATCATCTTGTACACATTTCAGGACAAAACTAGAGCTCAGTAAGAAAATATTATTTTTCTGACCATGGCTGTCTGCAAATGGAAAGAAACATACTCAATTCAATTACTAGTAAAAACAAATTCCTTAACTGAGTATTCTTCCCTGTGACTCTTCTGATCTATTAAGTGCACTCTAGAGGATGTAAATTTAAGAAGCATCGTCTGTTGCTGTTGCCATGATAAGACTCAGGGAGTTTGCAGATCACTGAATTAATTAGGCTCAGGCTCATGCAGGGCTTTTTATATTAGTGAGCATGTACTGAATCCAGAACTAAAGAAAAAATCTTCCACTGACTAATAGAAATACTTACAATCTTTTGTACTTGAGGAAAATCAGGCCATTGAAGATTCAGTCTTAACACCTTACCTCAAAAAAAAACTACATAATGCCTATTGCAAGAGGAAAAGATGAGGAGTCCCTGATGTTCAGATATTTAAATAATAAACATAAAATGAAATTTTGACTGCAGTGACAGAACTCTCTTTGACCTAATTGGATTGGGATTTCTACCATGGATTTTAAGCAAAGCAAATTTAATGGTCTGAAAATGAGAAAAAAATTAGGCACCATTCTCTAACAGTAATTGATATGCAGCATTAAGGCATTTAGGAATTCCTGCTTAAGAGAATTTATGCTATGGTCAGGGATTGAGTTAATAAGCAGAGATGAAGAACTATTTTTTCCATCCAGATTCATCCAGACAACTTTATTTCTTCTGATTCCATTACTTTTTTCAGATGCACAGTACATAATGATTGATAAAATAATTTCTCAGCTAAGTTGTGGCATTCATGCAGAAAACTCAGCCTTAAACTCAAAAAAAGATTTTGCAGCCTTATCTAGTTTTGCCATCTGACAAAGGAAGTTTTTCTCTGCTCTTATGAATACCACCTTGAGTTCTGGAGAGGTTATTGCAAATCTACTGAAAGTACAAGTCTCTTGCACGGCAAATTGGGAAATTTTTTGCCTGAGATATGATAGTCAAATTACAAGACATCTAAAAATTTAGATTAATGTTGCAAAATATTTCTGACAAGTGCTTATGAACTTATTGTATAATTCTTTGTGTTTTTAAAAATAATTTTAAGATATATGTGGTTTTGTTTCAAACTATAGGATAGAAAAATTCATTAACATTTAATCAATAGTTTAAATTATAAAAATATCAAAATTAGAAAAAATTCCTGAATAATTATGAAGGTGTTTTTTACCCCAGTCTAGGGATTACTTATTTTTTAATCAGTCCATTAATACAGAGTGGGAAAACTAAATTATTAGATGGCTGCATCTCATCTATATCCACTGAGGAAAAGAGTGATTTAATTCTGATTTTTTTTGATTTTGCATGTATTTTAAGTAGAAGTTTTAAAAGGCTGTATTGAAAAGTAATACATTTTAACGCTTCCCTCAACAGTGAATAAGTAAGGCAAAATATGATTCCCTCTTCCAAACGCCTGAATTTTAAAATACAGAAAAATCAAGAACCATGATAACTGCACTCCATTTCTGCTACTTACTTGAGTTTTTTATAAAGAAAATTCACGTACCGTATAACTTTGATTTTTCCTTGCAGGACTCTGTTTAATCACCAGCACCATAACTATAATATACATGTGGAAAGTACATGCTTCAGTTAGGTTATAAATTTAATGAATAGTTCTAAAACATTCTGGGATCCTGAGAAGGAGGGCCTCGTGTAAGTATAGAATACCAGTAGATGTCTTGTTTTCTTCTGCAAGCAACAATGCTTAATTGCTCTTCCAAATATGCCTCTCCAAGGGAACACGACATGTTTGAGGAGCACAAGGGGGACCTTCTATTGTGGAATGCTCTAACAGGCTCTAAGCAAAAGGGTAATAATGGCTGAATTCACTGGAGAGAGGAGGGCAAAGTAATACGGAAAAAAATGACAGAATACCATTCCATCACATCCTTCTCTTTTGTCTGCGCTGAACTACAGGAACTCACAGCAACAAGGGGTCTTAGACAGTGACAAGCCAGTGTCAGAATGTTTCAATTTATGAGATTATGCATTACACATTAGGATATCTTTAACTTCCACAAATTTTGCAACTGCATTGAAAAGGATTCAAACTTTTAAATGAAATTTATATAATGATTTTGAAATATATCTATAATTTTTTTTAATTTGGAGGGGGAAAGGAAGATTATAGAATAAATTATAGCCTTATAAATTTCAACTTACTTATACAACAAGTTTTTCCAGTGGATATTGTAACACTAAAATTACAGCACAGAGACATTATCAATGCATACAAACATGAGTCAAAATAGAACCATATTGGGCAGTATAAAGCTTTGGAACATTCAACTAATGATAATGAAAACTGGCTTATAAAAATTCAAACAGCATTTTGTGAAACTATTATAAAGCTAGAAGCTTGGGAATTAGACAGAGTACCCACACAGCAGGAGAGTACAAATGAACACCTACGCAGATGGCTGCTATAAGAACTGAACAACCACCATTCTATATAATAGAAAGAAGCAAAATGAAGTGCCGATTGTAAGTGGTGCTTAACTTTATTAAGCTAAGAGAACACTATTACTGAAAGTCTGTATCTGACAAAAGGAAATTACTTTGTTGTAATCATGTTCATGAGCTGTCTTGTGCAGTCAAAGGCCTGCCATTCATTTAAATTAAACTGTAGCCTTTAAAATGTTAATTAGATGTTAAAGCCAGATGCAATGTTGAAGAACCTTTAATTTATAAGTTTCAACCATTTTTCTTGAAACATTCTCACATGTTTGTAACAGAACAACAGGCATGGATGGATTTGTGACAATATCAAAAGAGTAACTTACCATATATATTCCTTTTGTTGTCTTTGATAGCTCTTCTATATACATTAATGAATACATACAATAAATACCTCTTTGAAAGGTATATTTCTGAAGTTAAAATAGAAGACAGAAATTGACTTTATAGTAATTTTTTAAAATATTTTTTAGACATTACTTTTTCTGAGGTTAGAAAAGACCTATGTACTATTGCAGCTTTCCTTTACTTCAGTCCTCAGAGTGAAATGTTACCAATATATATGGACAAATTCAGCAGGACCAATTGTAGTCTTATGGCACCAACTGTTTATGAAAACAAAACTATTAAACTGACAAAAGCATGTCCAAACAGCAGTATTGGTGCTGGTGTAAAGTACAAATGGAATCCTTCCACCAGCACAGGAGCATTAATCACAATGAGATTTGTGATAGAGAATGGTAAAGCTCAGGGGATGATGAAGTCACTAAATGAGGGAAATGCTTTTCCTTGGAAAAAGCATCTGCATTTGCTGAGCTGAGAATTACATCATCAAAAATGTTGAATACAAATGCTATTGTCTGCCAAACTTAATTTCAATGGTTCTAAGTACCTGGTCTTTCCAGTGAATTAAAGTTGGTCGTGGCTGATCAACACTTCAAAATTGAGATTTTCCCATAGCCATGAATACAGTAAAAAAAAAAAAAAAAAGGGTATGTCCAAAACTAACAAGTGACTGGCTTTGTACAAGACTGGCTTAGAAAACAGAGAATGTAAATTTTAAATTGTGTTGTGGTTTAGACCTCAGTTTTCATGTCTGGTATTTATTCTTCTCAAAATTAAAACAAATAATTTTGGTGTAGACTTCTAATCTTCATTACTGTTTGGAAAGTTTTTTTCTGTTTTGGTGAACAGAAAAAACTGACTTTAATTGCTCAAAACTAGTTACTTATTAGGTTTTTACTTTCCCCAAAGCCACAGCCTTCAAAAGTTCAATCATTACATATACCTACACATGTATCATTGTATCTCACATTGTATCAGGAAAATATTCTGATAGAAGGCTTCTCATGCTGCCTATAGCATTAGACTTATTTTCTTTGTATTCCTAGCAGTTGATCCAGGTTTGAAGACACTGTGTTATTATTCGGATGTTTTGGGTGAGGTACGAATGCTAGAACACGTGTAATAGGAGAGATATGGTACCTTGATGTAATTCTGTAGTTCTATTACTAGGTCTTGTATACCATGCAAATAGTGAATGAAAAAAAAATCAGAAGCAAAAATCCACAAAAGTACGAAGAAAACACTGGAGAATACTTTCATTTCATTGATTGTTTTTGCAGCAATAAAATTACACATCCCAACCAGACTAGTCTTACCCACTCCTCATTATTCTCTTTCAGGCAGCTACTTCCTAGCAGTAGCATAAGTAAAGCTACAGTAATTCAAGACTGATTCCTATGTCTCTTTTGTTCCTCTAGCCTCTTTCTGAACCACTTTATTTTAGCATATAATGAAATAAATAATCTTGTCTGTGTAAGGTATTTGTAGAGCATGTAGGTGTTGTATCAGACTTCTGTGTCCATGACAGTTGCCTTATTGTGGACCTTCTGCCTTGTAGGATCTGATTCATGCAATGTTCTGTACCATTACTCAGTAGAATTAGACTAGGTCATACACTGTATGTATATAACTCTAGCACAAACATTAGTTTACTGTCACTCCCTTTGTACACCTCATGATGGTGTTTCCATAAAAGCAGTGCAGACTTATTATTGAAGTGGTTAGGCTGGTCTTGAATCCATGGCACTTTTAGTATTTTCAATGTAATAATTTTTATGAAAAATACAAAAATCAAGTAAAACAATAAAATCAGCCAGTCAGAAATGTAATTTTCCTTCCCTTTCAGTTTGTTATTTATAAAGGTGATAAAATGTTATGTTAGCTCAAAGAAAATTAATCACTTGGGTTAACTGGAAATTCTCCTCTCCTAAAAGTGCCACAGATACTTTTGGCAGAAATAATACATTTTCCTTATTTTATTTTTAATAATTCTCATTCTTTCTCCCCCCCTCAAATTTTCTCTTCAGAAAAGAACATAGTAGAACACAGAGTTCAGCAATGTTTCCAGTACATGTTAGTGCTTGAATATTTTAATTTCTATTTAAAGCAAATATTAGCCTTTTAAAGGAGCCATATTTCAAGAATCTGGTGGGAAGCACAGAAGTGTTGGATGCACCTCACTGCACTGATGTTCATCCTCAACACTTTGCACAATGTGAGAATGTTTAATATTTCCAACCCAGACTATAGATAAGAATCTCTGGTGTCACCTCACAACTGACAGTGCTGGTGTGAGATTTGTAGTAAAACAATATTCCAGCTGTAGCTTTCATTTATAGAAATAAAACATCAGAATGGAAAGGAGATGTAGGGGGTAGAAGATAAACAATTTAGTCTTTTAGCACCATTTATACAAATGACAGGGAAGCTATAAAAAGTGACTATTGAAATGTAAGGAACAAACTGAGCAATTAGAATGTAGAGCTTGCTTTTTTTTTGCCACCTCTTAAAGCAAAAATATCCAGGTAATATTTATCTTCCAAAGATATCCAGTGCAAGCAGATCACCAAATATGAATAATCTCTTTCCTAAATAAAATGTGTGGCAACTAAGGGGCAGGCAGTTGTATTTTTTTCCCATCAATCATTAGAAACTTCACATGCAGGAGAAGTCTCAGGGGATATTTCTGGCTGGGAAAGAGATCCTCTCTCCTCAGTTCTAATCAGTCCATCCAATCTGTAATGGGTTTAGAAATTGTTAATGAAATAAAGTGACAGTCGAATGGCTTTTTGGTCTGTCAGTATAGGGTTTCTGTGAGCTCTCTAACAAACTACTACATATAGTTCTCAAAGCTTCTGGAAAATGATCTCGATTACAAGGGAATAAATTTGATATGCTTGCAATCATAATCAGGAACTGAAAAGAAAGGCTTCCTTAATGCTGTTCTTTCAAGTATAGTGTACTAAGACAAATCTGTCTGTGAGGCAAACGATGTAAGAGGGTTACTAACACTTATAATGTAGGTCTGTATCACAGACCTATTTGTGTAAAATATTATTTGTGTAAAATACACAAATACCTGAATAATGCTTAAATTTATGACATTCTGAATGCAGCTGTAATTATAAAACCTAGCACTTCAAGATTATGTGGAATAGTTTTATCTCAAATGCTTACAACATCAATCATAAGTCTGTGTCTATAAGTGTCTACCCCTTTTGAAAGCATTTGCAATATTCAAAGATAAACGTGGACCCAGACTTTGAAGACTTTCCTTAAGCAAAACTTGCTGTTTGCTGGAAAAAAATGCCTAACTTGGTCCTTGATTGACATTCAAAAACATATCCTTCTAAACTTGCAGGATTAAGCTCCCTGAATCTCACAATGTTGGTCTGAGTTCAACTATTTTATAGATCAGACTGAGGATATCAGCTAGCAAAAGTTTAAAACATTTCAGTTTGAAATGTAATACGAAGCTTCACTAGAAGATCAAGATACTGCATATTACTGTTAGTACTATATAAAACAAGATCAGACTCTGATCCCTCACAATCAAAAAAAAAATTCCCTCTTTAGCTGATTAAAAATTAATAAAATATTTGCATAAAGGAACTCAGGGTCTGGCCAACTGTGCATGCCTTAATGATGTATGCATATTTGTGAATATGAATCATGTTGGAAAAGGTTAATAATGGATATGGAAATGAAGATTTGCAAAATTTTAAAGACAAATTTTCCTCTTCTACAGCTAAGAAATTGCTTTCCTATTACTTTTTCTCAGTTGTCGTAAAATTCATTACACTAGTGTGTCAGAAAAACTAACATTGCAAAGACTGACACAAACTAAGTTTCACTAAAGTGCATTGCTCTGGAGCATGCTCCATCCTCCTCATTTGCTGACAGCCAAACTTTCTTAAAAACTATCTGTAAGTGATCTCAGAAAGTCCATATACATCCATATTTGCTTCCCAATTTTCTCCTCATGGAAATATATCCTCATACTAAATGTAAAAGAGGAAATACCGGTTCCTGAGAAATTACCTGTGGCATGAGCTGACAGAATTTATTGTTGCTGCATGAGTCAGTCATGTGATAATGAAAGCTGAAATTCAAACAGGTAACTTCTTCTGGGTACAGGGTGCTCCTTGCCTCTTAGTTAAACATCATCATCTTCAGGCAGTGAGGATATCCCAATAATTTAATTGTGTCAAACACATGCTCTCTTCAGTAAAAGCACAGTTTTAAATATTTGGTAGATGCCGAACATCATAATTAATGCCTTGGAAGTTATCACCATATTGCTTTTAAACTGCATAATCAGCAAAAAAATTTCAACCTAATCTAGAGCATTACTGTAATAATTTGTGAATAATTGGGCTATCATCACACCTATCTGACTATTTATGCCAAAAGTTATTGCAGCTTAGACAGAAGATCTTCAGGCTCAAATTGAGTTGAATGTTCTTCAGCTATTTCTAAATGCCCTGGGCTTGCATAGATCCTTCAACTGTTGCAATAGATAAAAAGCAGGGAAGATTGTTAATATTTTCTCAGCTGAAGTCACAAGTTACATCTCGCTTATGCTACTAAAGAGTCACAGAATTGCTAAAGCATTAAAGAATACATTAGAACTCTATTATAAGCAATTTTAGGAATCAGTTGCTGTGTCAGCGTCCTCTTGCAAAACTTCTTTTCTGTCTATTCTCTCTTTGTTGTCTCTTCTCTTCATTGGTTTTGTCATAAAGTTCTCAGTGTAACTGTGATTTCCATCAAATTCTTGATACTCAAACTCTGGCTTCCACCCACAAGATCTCAGCTTTCTTACCATGTACTTAACCCTCAGCAAGTGTCTGAAACTCCCTTTACATTATGCATACCTGAATAAATCGTTTTGCTCTTCTCAGTGACACCTTTTATCCATATTTTATTCATCCTTTATTATTAGCCCTAATATTGCTGCCAAGAAAATTCGTTTGGGAAGGTAAAAACACTGTTTTTATGGCATTGAATTTGCTCACTCAGATGACCTATGCAAACCCTTGAAACTTTACTTTAATTTCTTCACATACTGGAGGTTGTGTGTGGGGTGGGGTGAGGAGGAATTCTGAATTTACCTCTGGTTCTCCTCTTTTTCTAGTTCTTTTTCTGCCTGGTTTCAGAAGACCTTAAATAAGTAATGAAGCTTTTCTATACATATGCACTACAATGTACATATCTTATGAATTTGGACACCACCATAGTTTCAGTTATTTAGTTCCATAAAAAAGCATAGTTATCTTTAGCAGTAGTAGGGAAAAAAATCCTAAGAAGCTATACTGGAAATATTTATTTTGTTCATAAATGAGAAAAATTTAAAAATAATTAAGTTGGTACCAAAGAAGTGAAATATGACGTCTTCTAGCAAATTTGAATTTTAGGCTCGAGATGATTATTAAAAAAATAAATCTGTCATGTGTTGCATTTTCAGTTTTCCTACAATATTTATCAATAGGGTAAATTAAATATAAGAAGTCTTATTTGTAATTCTTTGTTAATAACTTTAATTCTCTATAAACAGCAGGTAGAGAATGCAAGAAAACCAAATCAAATCAATATTATATTGAACTCAGTGGCTAATACTGTTTCTCCCAGTGTTATCTAGTCAAGCAAAATGTAGTGAGAACCACACTGTCAAGAATTCCCTGGTTATTGCCATGTGTACTGCTCTGTAAGGACTTTTGTTTTTTTTCTGGATACAGCACAGAAGCTCTGTTTTATCTTACAGTGCTGTGCTTTTTTAAAAGATATTAAAAATTTTTTCCACTGCTGCTTTCCTTCACTGCTTATTCTCTTCTCATTTCTCATCATCCCTTCAGAAACATTCTTTGATGCCTCCTCCCATTCCAGTCTCCCTCTTTCAAGATATTTCTCCTACTACATTGCCCTTGATCAGCAGTTCTGCACTCTCTGCACCTCGGTCCTTATGTCAGGATCTCACAGTCCTAGCTGTTGACTAAACACCTACCCACATCCAGCATTGTGACCTACCTTCTGATCTCTCACAAATGTGTAGCTGCCACTTTAAATTAGCATGATCAAAACAGACCTTTTGATTTCCACATTAAACCTTCCTGCTTACTAAGTTCTCTCAATACCTAGACTACCCCTTACTAGATGTTAAAACAGCCTCAAATTCACACAGAAATTTGCACATCAATATTTTTCATAGGAAATTCTATTAAAATTTAAAAGAAAAAGGGCATTGACTCTTAAGTCACAAGTCTGCTGTGATACCCACAGAAACATTTCATTTTCACACTGATTAAATATTGTGAGGTGAGACCTCGATCTTTTTTTGGTAAGCTTTGTTCAATTTGCTACTTTGCTCTCTCACCCGTCTGGTTACTGCCTTGCTTTCTTTCCAGCCCACCATGTCCTTTTTTTGATATCTGGGCTTTAAAGTCTTTAAGAGACAATGCCTTGCTATTAGACCACAGAATAATTTATTACAACGGGAGAATAATTTTTCTATAAGATTCTGAGATAAAACTGTACAAATAATAATAAGAAAGGATTGTGAGAACTAAGCTTATTATCTTGATTTAGGGTTCTACCAGTCATTCTAAACTACAAACAATTTACAAATGAGCAAATGCTAATATAAAGATAAATGAAAGAGTCCTATGGAGGAACTCCTAGTGGAAGAAATAAAATCCTGCAGACAGTCTTGATTTGTGGTAAGCCTTATTTGGAAAATTTCAATAATGCTTGTTATACTGACCCTCTGCAAAAGGGTCTATTTCATTCTCAAATACTTGTAACATGCTATATGGTGACCTCCTACTCAGATCTCTGAGAGAAATACAGAAGATGTTAATATTTTTTCTTCCTCTCTGTGTGACAGTGACATTTTATGTTAATTTCATCTGCTCCTTAAGCTCTCAGAGCCAAAACATTCTGTGGGAGGCAGAATGATGTCATTTTAGTCATAGCATAATTTTTCAGCTGCTAGAACAAGACATATTGTGGCATATTCTTCAGTACTTTTAAAAAGTAGTGAAATATAAACTTAAGGTGATATATTTATGCATGAGGGGGGTTACACTGCCTTTTTCAGCTTTCAGAGCTAAATAGCAGGTTTAAAGTGACATCATTCCTCCTCCACCAAATATTTTTGCTTTTAAGCCTAGGGAGACAAAATAACCTTAACTAAGTAATATGATTTCCAGTTGTTGTAACTACAAGAAAGTAACTTGAAATATGAATTTTGTGTTGCATTTGAGTCAGGTGCTTAATTTAAATGTCATCCAGAAGAAAGTGCCTACAGGACATAGTGATCATTATTCAGAAATTTGAAAATAAAATGCAAGTACAATCACTACAATTCTCCTAGGATTAAACCAATTAAACTAGTAATTCATCACAGAGGACACAATAAACAACTGGAGAATTGCTAGCTCTGTGTTGCAGCCAGGGAAAAGAACAAAACCAATGGACCTCTCTAGTCAGATTTTCAACAGAAACCCTCAAAAAATGTGGTTTCTTCTTTGGAGTAATGCTGAAAATATTCCAAACAATAGAGTAATGAATGATGATTAAGAAATGCATTTTTAACTTAATTGTTCTGCCCCAACTTATCCACTTCAACTGTCTGTGCAAGGGGCATTAGGCACCACCTGCTCCAGGTGAGCTGGGCAGCCACAGTCACTGAGCATGTGATAAGGAATGACTGCACAGTGAGATCACCTGGCAGCATAATCTGTACAGTTTGGCCATTTCTCCTTCTTCTCTCTGATGGTGTCCTCACACTCCTGCAGTACAAAGGGGAAGACAAGAATAGACAAGTAGACAATTAAACCAAAATTTTGTAAATTTAAACACAATGCTATTTCAAATACCATGGTTTGTATAAAAAGATAATGCTGTTGTACTTTAAATGACCACTAAATTTTGATTGTATTCTTTCTACTAGTAATATAAGTACAATACTAAATATTTTCTATTAGAGATTTGTATTTTTTCAATCAGCAACGTATTTGATGTGATAACTCAGAATGATCTCCTATTACTCTTGAGTACAGCTAGGGATTAAAAAATTGGTGTGCATCTTTTTTCACATAGGTAGATGATACACTTTTATGTACAAGGTTGAATTATATTGCTAGTGGGTTTTTTTCGCATATTTGAACTAATAATGATTTAGAACCAATTTTTGATTTTCAATTATGGTTCATTTAGAAATCTTAATCTGGATCCACATAATGCTTAACTATGACATTTTAAATCCTCCTTAAGTCTATACCTTTCCACAAGAAAGTCCAGTGGAAAGATATTCAAAATTATTAAATTCCAGGCACCTAACTCTTTGTAACTGAAATTTGATGTAATCAGCCCCTAGATAGTAATGTGCTTAAAATGGAAGGGTCATTCAAAATAATAGCAAAAAAAACCCCCAGTTATTGAAAGTATGAATGTTTCATAGAATGTATAATTATTACCTGTAGCTTACATTTTCCTCTAATAAAGTGTCACACAGACTATACACTAATGGGTAAACTGTACTCACTAACCTTTAAATACTTTACCCTTTTGTACAAAGACTGAGCATTATTAGGTAATGAAAGAGTGTATGAGAAAGTAGTAGATTATTTATGATAGAAACAAAATGAAACTAATGGGACAAGATTTGAAAGCTGTGATGCATGAAAGGTGCTATAGAGACAGCTTTGGCACCATGACAAATAAAGATAAAGACTCAGTGGGAAGCAACAGTGTGAACATGACTATGAAGAAGAAAGAATAGATTTACTGAATGAATCCTTACCATCTGGTGTTTATTTAATACACAATGAAGGTCAAATGGCTAGTGATCCCTTTTTCTATAGTCCAGTGACCAAAAGAATGGGAAGAATCAATGAATTTATCAATATGTCTGGAAATGTTTTAACATATGATCTGATTGAGTCAATATTATTGGAGCAACATGTTCATCACTATTTCAGATGTGGTTTGGAAAAGGCCCTATGGACAAACATTTTCTAACTCTGTCAGAAGTTCTATTAGAATGCACATCATTGTATAAAAGCAGATACGTTTAAAGAAATACCATTCATCTGGTAACATTCAAGATGTTTTCAAAACAAAAATATATCTTGCAAGTCAGAAAAGGAATTAGTTTGTGCTAAGATTTGTGAAATATTTTTCTCCTTTATTTCATTCTTTCTTTTAATTTCTGCTAGATTGAATACACATCTGGTTTATGTAATTACACTACAGGGACTTATTAAATTTTACTGAAATATGTTTATTAGGCATTATGGGAAAACAACATACACTAAAAATAAATCTTATCTACATTTAACAGTATTATTATATGTAACATTCTGTCTTCTTGGAGGTTCTAGCCATGCTATAAGTTCCTTCTCTAAGGAAAAGTATATATTCCATAATATTTACCCATACTATGGTGCAACTAACCATTGTTGACTGGAGTTCTCTTAGCTACTCAATTAATATTGAAATAGTAAATTTGGTAAAAGACTTAGTGTAGGTTTACAAAAAATTAAGAATACAAGAGATTTTTTAAAAAAGCAGTCAAATGGTTAAAAACATTCTTCAATCAACTTCCAAAACAGACAATGTTGAAAGGTATTATTCAAGACTACACCCATTAAAAACATCCTTCAAACAATGCCTTAAAAATTTGGAAAGGAATTAACTTGGTGTTTACAGGATTAACCACTGGAACTTCTGACTCCAGTTTTCATCTCTATCCTCCTTTTTTTTTTTTCTGCTCTCAAGTAATTTTTTTCTGTTTATTTAACTATTTTCAATGTAAGTATAATAATAAATATGACACATAGTAGGTCTCCAATTTTTATAATAAACCTTGATATTGTTAAACAGAAAAAACAAAAAGTACATTCTACTTCAGCAGAGACCTCGTTTTTGTTGGACAGAAATCCCCTAAGAATCTTCCTTTTAGTAAGAGGTTTAATAATCTTGAATTAAAATCAAAATGTAGATTTTATTATGATTTTTCATTAATATCGGTATATTGTGGCAAATAATTCATTGTTAAAAATATACACAACCTACTTGTTGCTCTACCCTTCTATTTCACAAACGAAGTTTAGCTTTAATTTGTTTTATATTTTAACTCAAAAATTATAAATACAAGATAACTAGAAATAGCAAATAGGTCCTGCCCCCTACTGGTGAAAATCCCACTCTAATTAACTGGGTTTCTGGCAATGTGCATGCCATGGTAACCCATGGGGTACCTCTATCTTAAGGTACTTACAAAGTTCTTAAATAGGCAGGATTAAAAATACAGATTCAAATATGGATTATTCCCCCATTGAAATCTGAAAAGAAAAATGAAACAAAGCCTAAGAAGATCTTAGAAATTAATTTGGGAAACATGGAGAGTACTCAAGCACCAATGACTACTTACCAAAAGACTTCCTCACTGTTAATCATATCTCATCATCCTCTTCTCCTCTACTTATGTTAGATTACCATGAGGGAATTAACCTATAATGTCTCTTTAATTGAAAAATAGCTGATACCACTTAACATCTATAAAATCTACCGGTCTGTGCTGGGATCAGCCAGAGATTAATGATGTATGTTCATCTAGTTCCTCATCTCCAGATAAACACATTTTTTTACGTTCAACCATCTCTCAATGCTCCTGACTAAAACATTCTCAACTTGAATATAACTAGGATGCTTCTTGGACAATCAACCAAATCTCTTTCTCTTTCCCTTCTTTTTCCTTTTTTTCCCTCTCTCTCATTTTATCTGGATAACATATTCTTCTGAGAAGCCAATCCAAGATAAGACAACTCTGAGATATACTTTTAATTATTTTAATAAAATTAATTCCATGTTTTCTATTAAAACACTATGCCATGTTTGTCTCAGAAAAACAGACCAAAAGCCTTTTTTTTAATCACCAAAGGAAGAGAATAGTTGCATAAGTTCTCTTCTTGCAAGATTTGGGATATTTGCAGCCAAGAAAGTCCAAATAATTCAATTAATTCACTTTTTCCTATCCTCCATGCCCATTATAATTTCTGAAACATTCACTGTTCATCAGCACATGTAGCAAATTCTCCTCTGTTACTATGTTGGGAGGACACGGTTAAGGATCTGATTTTACAATGCTCCTACCTCTTCCAGGAGACTAGCTCATAGGATGAGAAAGGATAATGAAGCACAATGCAAGATATATCATTTTCTGTCTCTTTTCCTAGTGAGAGCTTTCAGGAGTAATGGCGAAAGGCAGTTCACAAAATGTCATCCATTCACACTTTATTACTTCAAAGGGAAGATGTGCAAGAACAGAGGGTGTGTAGGGTAAAATCAGACCCAAATTCAGAATCCCTATTCCTCCTTGGAACCTCAGGGACTTAAAGTTTCACTTCTGCTGCTGAGAGGTATATATCCCTGCTTGTTCCTTTGCAGCATTATATGCCAGCAACATATTTCAGCTCAATCAACAAATTTCAGTGTCAGCAGCAGGTGACAGGTTTCTTTTTCTTAAGATTGTCCTAATGACACTTTCTGTTGCTGTTGCTTAGGTTTATGTTTATGCAAGTGCTGTGAATGTGAGGTGTTAATCAGCAGCTCTAATTACTAGGGTGGAATGAACATTCTAGGATTCAGTTCATTTGGTTTTCATAAACAAGGTTTACCTGAGGCTTTGTTCACACAGAAATGAATTCAAAATGATAGAAAGCCTGCCTATAGTGCCTTGAAAACATCTTTTATCTATGTGGTCCCTTGTTGATAATTTTAGGTGAAAACTGGATTTTTTTCATCAGAAGAAGAAGCAAAAATTAGTAGTCACTGAGACAGAAAAAGCTTCTTGAAATTAGTTAAATTCCTATCTCATTTGAGTAGCATCTCCTACACCAATGGTTTAGGGGGCCAAGAAAGGTTTGGAAAATCTGGTACGCTAATGACCCCGTAGCCTTGGCCACTCTATAGTAATGAATAGGGAAAAATGGTCTTGTAAATGTAAACTAAGAATAGGTATGAAGAATTGCTGAAAAATTTAAAATCTGAAAATCTGGCACAGCTTTTATAGTCTCTGATGGAGAAAACACACTGTGTGTTCAAAAAAAAATTACTAATCTGGAATGTACTTATGTGTGTTTCTGAAACAAAATTCAGCTTATTATGAATATGATGCTTTAATGATTATGCAGGAATTTACAAATACGTTTATTGTGAATGCAACATCTATATTTTGCACATTAATTATAATTTAGATCAGGATTTATTAAATATTTCCACAAGGTCCATATATTTTAAAACATACCATCTCCAGACACGGTGTTTAGTTTCAGAACAAGTATTTAAATTACTTAGTACATGAGAAAAACAAGTGCATAATGAGTTGGGTGAAAGAGTATATCCCAAAGATTATAAATATATTCATAGATATTTAGGTGTGTGTGATTATTATGATCTTTAATGCAATAGCTAAATGCTGCAAGCATGTTAGAAGCTCTACATTTCCAGAGTGTTAAAAAATAGAAATACAGGTTTTAGGTGGGGTGAGGTTTTTTTTGATGTTGTTGTTGCTTTGGACTGGTTGGTTTTTTGTTTTTTTTTAATTTCTTCCATCAAATGAAGAAAAGGATGCAAAGGAAAAGGCTGCCAGGAACTAGGAAAGCCAGCCATATTACCTACATGCCTCCCAGTAATATTTGGCAATCAAGTGCTCTAAATGACTGTATTTACAATGTATTGGATTCTCTTCATCATCCCATTTTTTACAATTTTAAGTCTGATGTACAGGCTGACTAGACCTGGGATATACTAGGAGACCTATAGGAAAATGATACTCTCCTTTTGCTGGAAGAAAGCCTTGTCACTGGTCTCTTCCTTACTTCCCATTGTAACTTTTCAAATACATTCTCAGCACCTGGTTATGTGGAACCCTAAATCTCTTTAAATCATTAGCACAGGTTATATATCTGCTTATTCTACCAATCAGCACTATATAAACAGTGGGTATCATATCCATATAAAAATTAGTATGATTAATATCTTGAACTATCATATCCAAGCTGTTTATTTTTGTTTTTACTTCCTTACTGTTGAAAGGATCAATACCTTCCTCTTACCATGGGGTTTTAGATGCTTCTGCTTTGGCACATGTGTTAAAAGGGGTTTTTTATCAGCTAATTCAGTAAGCACACTTATTCTTTATACAAATGACTCAGATGATGTAGCATTTCTTTTTTTGCAGGGCGATCAGTGCACTTACATTTAATTCACATGATCGAATTCCAGGACAAAACTCCATTCTCTTCATCCTGTGTCTGATCATCCCACAGGGTTTATAACCCACTACCCTGCACAGTTTCAGTTTGGCACCACTGGCATCCATTATTTGAATGTTGCCTTCAGGTATGTGTTACACTTAGGGCCACCAAGAATACTTGGAAAGGATCCTTTCCCATAATAGCAGCTCAAGGTCTCTTCCCAAACTTTAACAGAGCAGGAACTATGAATTTTCCCAACAGCCTGAACAAACCAAACAGAAAGAGAATGATTCCCTTTCTTACTCTGGTTTTACAGTATCCAAAAACATTAATAAGATTTTTTTTTTTTTGCCTGATAAAATTACCATGGAATTCTCTTCAGTTCAGAGTAGAAGAATTCTTGTAATTCCATAACTGTTTATCTAAACAATCCACTTCCTCACATGCTGATGGTATTGAATGAGCTTATACATGATATCAGAATAAAGATAAATGAGAACAGACTATGGATCAGAAGTCCCTTACTAGCACCACACCATGAAAATGTATTCCTTCACTTCTTCGCTTTCCACTGTTACAACTCCAAATACTATTCATTATTCTCTCACTACCTTGCACTTTCTACTTAAGGATTATATGTATTTTGTATTTAGTACGCTAATCTAATGAAACTTCAATGAATATTTATTATTGTTGACCTTATTTTAATTAGAAACAATAAAGGAACAAATAGCAAATTATTTGTCATAACTGTGAAAGAAGAGAAATTCAGATATTTTCTCAGAGAACCAACCCCTGTCTTCTGCTAGGAATCACCTTTCTCGAGAGACTTATCCTGTAAATACTTCCCACAAAGATCACTCCCTTTCTCTGTGGCTGAAATAGATTCTTCTTTCATATAAGGTAATAAGACTGAATGTCCAGAGAAGCTCTTTTCTATTTATGTATTCATATCGTACCATATATAAATGCCTTTATTTAATTCAAGGTGAAATTACACATTAGAGCTGCCAAAACAGAAAAATTGGCCTTCACCTCTGCTTTGTTCTTCTCCATTTTGCCGGACCTTGAGTTTCACAAGCTGTGCTTTGAGTTGACTCAACTCACCAACCTGGCAGAAAACCAACCCAACAAGAGTAAAAGCTTTCTACCAGACTGGGGAGTAATTTGGCTCAGTATAAGATTCATAAGAGTCAGAGATGACGAAAAATGGTTATTTAATGGTGCTGATTGGAAGTCTTTTGCATGTCAACATCTCTTACAACAGAACAATTTTAATGTACAAATTTATTCTCACCCTGTATCTCTCTTTAAACTGATGTAAATAGTAGTTTCCAGCAGAACAAATAACTTCAACATTTGTTTTTATATAGTTTAAATAAAATAATTTGCAGTTAAGAGAACTTGAAGTGTGACATATACTTTAGACAATTACTATTTATTTTCAGGAAAAAGGCAGATGAAATTCTTCTAATATTGATTTTAGAATTTTTTAGTGAAGCCATAGAAGATTCATTATATCAAGCATTTTCATTAAGAACATGTTCTGCACCTTAGATAATTTATTTTGAAGAGTTCTGAAGTGACTTAGAACAGAAATCACACTGAATTTTAAGAGCTGTATCTTTGTTCAAAACACACCAAAACTTTAGTCAAGAACTTGCTTCCAAGAACATAAGGTGTCTGAGTAAGTAGCTAGATGACCACACAGCTGTTCTAAAGAGCAGGGTGGATGATATTCTGTTATCAAGTCAAATACCAAGCAGGCAAAGATAATGCCTAATTTTAACATTCCTTTTTCAGCATTAGTCAAGGATTTTAAAAAATGTAAGTATGAAACATTTCTGTAGGCATCACAAAAGAATTTCCTAATATTTCCCTTTCCCAGAGCTTTGGGTCTCAGACTTGTCAGAAACGAAGTTTCTGTAGTTTAACCTGTTAGTGCACATCAATTGATACATGTAAGAAAACACCATCTGTGAAATCTTATTCATGTCAGTCTTGAGGTAATTCAACTTAAAATCCTTTCACTGAATAGACACATCAACAGGCACTATAATCATAGCTGGAATGCACATAGTCACCAAACAGAAGAAAATTCACTGTGACTTAGCCCTTAAGGATTTTCAGACTTTTATTAAATATCAGATACTGCATTGTGATGCAAATATTTAGTTCATAGTTTCTATACAGCATTATATGTAGATAAATTCCAGGCTAAGTGCCCAGCTAGCCAGTTAGACAAAATATGACCTTAGAGACTGCGACTCCCACAATTGTCAGACCAATTATCATTAATGTAATTCTCGAATCTGATACAATTTCTTTTCTTTTTCTCTAAGTTGAGTACACCATTAGTGACTACAGCTAACAGAAAATGAACAAAACTCTATTAGTAGAACAGTATGTCTAGTTTCTGGTTGTAAGAGATCTTCAAGTTACACTAGCAGCTCCAGGGGGTTATATAATAATTGTTGAAAGACTAGACATTGGGGGAGATGTCTGACTTTTTCTTAAATGCAAAGGTATCTTTGATGGTTATTAAAAGCAATTCAGATGTTCCTAGTTGAATTTAGACATATATATATATACATCACATCTAAAACGTCTTCACAAAATGCAGTTCTGCATTCCCATGTATAAGCAGTATTGTTAACATAAGGATAGTTCTCCAAAAATGCTCGCTTCAAATTAATTAAATTGCATTCAAACTGACCAAATAACCACATTCTGAAGTGATTGATATAGATAGACAAAGAAGATGAAGGGAAAATATTTTAATATTTTGAATTAGATCTTGTCCCCTATTAATACAGTGCAATAAACTTCACTGAAAAGTTCAGAAGAATTATTCAAACCTAAGCTGCAAGACTAACAGATCAAATACACCTTTGAAAATAGAGTTGGGGAGAGCTGTCTCTAGAGATGGTAGAACAGTGTAGTCACCAGGACAACTCCTCAGAAATCCCTTCTTGCATCTCCCTGGAAAGCAATAAATAATTTTAAATAATATACTGTCTATATTTCCTCTTTGCTCTCTCTTTTTTCTTTTCCTACTTACACATAGTCTGCTTTATCTGCAGGATTTTGATGACTTGTCAGAGACGCTCAGATGTATTTGGAGAAACATTGCCCCAGCAAAAACCCTCATCAAATAGAGATAACAGATGGAAATGAGACAAACAATTTCCTGATCTAAGCAGGCAAATTCAGGATTTGGTTTACAGTAGAGGGAGATGGGACTTTTGATGAATTCACTCACTGCATTCTTCTGTGAAAGCTTGACATGGGCTCTCCCAAAGTGATTTAATTTTCATTAGCACAGTATTGTTAAATGAAACATGCAGAATATGCTGGCCTCCAAATCATTTGTGTATGAAAACAGCAAGAAAGAAGAAATTTCCTAGGAATTAAACTTCCCCTTTATTATAGCAATCCTCCTTAACAGACAAAATTATGTATCTAATTTTTTGTATGCTGCATTAAAATTTTGTTCTCCATCTAATGAAAAAATATTGGCCACAGTGCATACATCACTTTTTTTTTATAAAGGTCTTTTTAAAGCAGAAAAAAGATGCTCTTTGTTTTGTAACAGGTTTGGTATCCCTGGCATCCTGTACCATAACTTTTTTCTTTAAGCGTATCAGAAGAAGTTGGAGAGGAAATCATCAAATTGCTTTTCTATTTTGTGCCTGATATGATCTGTACCTGGATCTGACGTTCTGAATTACCACAGCAAAGCCCTACTGAAATGTCTCAACCTTACTGTTTCTGAATTCGTTCTTATATTTGCATACTAAACCACTTCATCTTATTTCAAGGTAACTGAGCTTGCTGATGGAGAATGTGTCTTGGGAGGAACAAGGAAAGGCCATCAGAGAACTAAATGCACTTGGCTGATTCTATCTGAATTTTTAGGCAAAGCTGAATCAAAACCCAGGTCTCTGAGCCTGGATTTGAGAAGCAAGCAAACACAAAAGATACTGCAAATTATATATATATTTCTGAAAATACAGTGGGTTTATGTAAAGGACTTTAATCAGAATATATCTTTTTTTCCTGTTCATTTTTTTACTTCAAAATGAATTACCTAAAAAATTTCTTCAAGACCTGTATTTATCTAAAATATATAAATGGAAAATAAGAATAGTTTTAAATTTGTTTAAAAAATGATAAAATATCATTAATTATTGAATTGGGAAACCAGTGCTCTAAACAGTGAAAATAATGTGTACTAGATAAAAATATTGGCATTTTTCATTATCATTCTTAAAGCCAGAAAACCTTTTCCTTTTGGAATTTCTGAACTGACACAAATGTCTTTAAAAAGGGCAATTAGTGGCAAGTGACTATGAAGAGCCCTGTGTTGAGAAGCTGAGCCTAAGCCTCTTGAAGATTCTCCATGTAAACAAGTCAGACCACATCACTCATTATCCCTCTTTTGTTTACTGGGAGAAAAGTTCAAACTATTTAATGAGAGGATTACCCATACTTCAACTCCATTGAAAAAGATTAATTGATATTTTCCTGTTAGGGGTTTAACCACTTGGATTTGGCCTCATATCCCCCATTGTTACTGATGCTGTGATCAGCAGAGCAAAGTTGCTTAAAGGTTAGACAAACTTCGCAGCATAAATTACACAAACTAATTTATGTTAAAGTTTGGTGAGCCTCTAAGGCTGAAGAGTTTCTATTAACTCCTCAGGTGTTTGGAAAAAAGAGCCGTTAGAAAATAAGATCATTTATGAAGGAGTATCTAATCTTTATACAGAATTTTATAGCATATTGAAGTATTTGGATTCAGTATTGCAATTGTGCTACTCTAAGAAAAATATGTAACATTCAGTAAAGTCAGTACTACTAGTATTATTTCATTTTAATGTTCTTGTTTTCTAATTACATTTAGGATGTGGGGGGAGCAGGGCCATGAATCTCAAAATATATTTTTTCTTCAAAGCTTTAAAATTTTCCAAAAAATGAGTGTCTTGTGGACATATGGCTGCATATTTGGATAACACCATTTGCATTTTCAAACTTGCAATATTTTTAACCACTCATTTGGCTTTTGCTTTCAGAAAAGCAGACAGTTAGTGCATTCATTTGAAATGATTTAGTATCTTTAACTCTTTAAAATGACAGGGAAGGAAAGTGTATTCATGAATCATTTAACATATATGTTTGTATTTATGCTTGAAACTGTAAACTGATAATCTGATATAGATTTATTGAGTAAAAAAACCAAAGACCTTGTAAATATTAGATATTCATAGATATTAAGAGGAAAGTAACACCGTAAAACACATAAGATTTAAACACAAAATGCAAGCATTAGGAAAAAAATTGAAATAGTTACCTTAAATGGAAGCAGTTAGGACACAATTACATAGGTTTTGATTCTACAAAGAAAATGTGCTTCAAATAAAACTGCTGATGATATCATGCCTCAAAAAACAACATCCCCCATTCTTCTAATGCCTAAAAATATGTAATATTTACATTTATTTATTCTGCTTTAAAAGACTTCGTATCCTGCTCAGTAGGGGGAAAACTATAATATCTACTAATAAAAAGCCCAAGATAGCTGACAAAAAAACACTTCTCCAAAACACAAAATAGAAATATTTTCAAAAGCAACAGATTAATGAAATTAGAAAATGTCAAAGGTTCTTACAAGTAAGATAGAAGAATATATTTTAAAATATACTGCAAGTGAAATGGTAATGGAAAATTGATCATTTTGAGTGACTTTTAAGGTACACAAAAATATATTAAAAATTTGGGTAATTTTAATTTCTCCAGACTGAAAAAAGTGTTATTATAAATTGTAGTTTTAAAAGTCTCGTGATATAGTGTCCAGATGTTTGATGAAGAAAACAAAATAAAAAATCAACTAATTTTCAAAAGTTGGTGTAGACAATTCAAGCTATTTCAGAATATTCATCTTTAATGTACAGATTCCAAACTCTATATATGCTAAAATATGCAATAGTCTGTAATTTGTAATATTGTGCCTACATTTGGACATATTGCAGACATATTTGGACATATTGTGGACATATTTGGAATATTTCAGTTTTTTTCTTAATTGACATACTATATGGATACTTATATTTTCAAGAAACAGCAATCTGCTTAATTTTTTTTTTAATGTGTATATCTAATTATTACTTATTTATTAATTTCAGCAGAAGTTTAATTAATTAGCAGCTGATGAAAATTATGACAAAAGTAAATACAAGCATTTACATTACTTCTGATATTGAACAAGTACAAATTTTATTGACCCTAATCCTGACAAAATGTAGTTAACCTTATTGATTAACTCAAGCACTGAAATAGAGTGAAAAATGTTTTACCACAAGACACTATAGTATGACCACTATGTCAGCTATTTCAGCCTTCAAGACTTAAATGCACAGCCTACATTGAACATATTGATTTTCCTAAATAGTCCTCCTATAATAAATACTAGATTATCACTGCAAGTCTCTGCAGACATGTTAGGTGATCACAGAATGGAGCTGTAATCAGAGGAAGTTCTGTGAAAGATAATCTTTCTTTATTCTCCTCCTCTGAGAAATTAGGTACAGAGGAAACAAGGGACAGCAATCAATGTGGTTTTTCCTATGAAATCTGCTCTTAGATTATGAAATATGTCGACTTAACAATTAAGCTTTCATCCTTCCAAAGGCAAAAGTTATCAGAAACATGTATAAATGTACCTAACGTCATTCCTATGTTTTTAAAACTACTCTCATGCCAAGGAAATGTTTAAATGAAGATATAGCTGAAAAACACTTATAAAGACAAAACAGCTCATATAAACTGACTGTTATAAACCTTCCTTTCATTTAAGATAAATAGCATCAATATATATAATTATTTTAAAAATCTGGTTTGTTTGTTGGTCATATTAGAGCTAATATTTTCGATATCTTAACACATTATTATTTTTAACTATAAATTGCTTTTTCTTTTTTAATCCTCTGATTAATATTTTTGTCTGAAAAAAAAAATTTAAAAAAAGAAGACAAAAGGTTATCGGCCATGACATTTTCTAGCTTGAATTATAAGCCCTTTTTCATTTTTTTTAAATTTCAAATGTACCTTTATTTGCTATGAAAGACAAGACAAAACCAGAAGGAACACAAGACTTTAACAAAACAGAAGACAGATGTCCAGAAATTATCAATTGCTAAAGCACACAGATTGTGATTAAATTTTAATGTGGCTTTTAACTTAAGTAAAGATTTGCTTATCAAAGAGAAAGAATCCCAGAGAAAATATTGTTATTGATTTCATCATTTTAGATGTAACTGATCCCTTAAGTAATTTTTCTTGGTTTCACTGTCACTTTTTAAGTGTCTTCTTAGACTTAGTAAATCATTAGAGGGCATGTTAATTTAAAATTCTGAGTCTAATGCATAAATTGTTCTCCAGTGGACTCAAAGCCACATCTGTTGAAAACAAAACAAAGCATTCAATGTGCTGAGTAAAATCAAAACATAACACTATAATGGTAAGAGAGAGTTAAATTAAGCAAATTAAATGGCATGAAGAAGTTTTCAATTGATTTAGAAAATGATTGTATGCTTTGAAAAAATATATTGATTATCTTTAATGCTTTGAGAAAGAAAGCATAATGTGCACTATGACAACAAGACAGTCTCACGTATGGTGAAATATATACATGAATTGTGTACCTGGCTTTTTAGTAGACCTGTCTCAGGACAGAGGTTACCCATTTCATAGAAGCAAGATGCAGTGGTTTGGTTTGTTGATAAATTTTTAAACAAATAGAAAGTGAATTATGATGCTGCCACACTGATAAAGAAGCAGTCCTTATTGTTCTGTCAATAAAATTAATTGCCAAAATTGAGGAGCCATAATATCCACTATCATGTTCTGATGTGTCATAAATATTTAACTGTGTAAGACTCCTGAGGTCAAAAAGGCTAATTCCATTTAGTTTCCTGAATAGTCATGCAAATTTGACTACTTAGAAAGTGAAGTGAATAATAATGACAGATCTTTACATATAGTGTTCTTTGACACAGACGTGCTGTCTTTATTTACTCCATAGATTTAAAGTAGCTTTTTTGTAAATAACACTTGATTTTTAGTAGGAAGTTCTGTTAGAGTGTAATATCTGCTCCTTTAAGCTTAATGTCTTGTAAAAAAAAGTTGCCATGAAGTTAAAGTGTTTTGTAACATCTAAAACAATTCTCAACATATTTCTTGGCAAGTTCTACATGTAAAGCCCATGTGAAGAGAAATTACTTTTTTCAGAATAATGAATACATACTCCATAAAAAGTTCTAGACTTTGAGAAGTGTGCAGATAAACTTAGGTCCAATTAGAACATTATTAATGTTTAATTATTTATACCAGCTTTTCCTGATTCTGCAGCTCTCCTTTCCTTCTCTCCTCCCTCCACTGATTATTCTTTACTTAAAATCCACCTTGTCAAACTTTTTTCTCTACACTTGATTATATCTGTTAAACTAGAATTGTGCACAAAACAGGTGTTGACCACAGTCCAGTGTGAATTTCACTGTAAGTTCAAATATATCAAATGCATCCCGTTGACGTAAGTGACAGAACCTCTTCTTTAACATTCTTTTTGCTTGCACATTGCTTGAATTATGTAAAGGGTCCCTGAAGGTAACTTGTTCCTACTTTTGCAAAACTCATGACTAATCAAAATTATGGTTTATAAAATATTATATGTCCAAAAAATAGAATAAATAAAACAAAGAAATTATCATGTTAGCTTAGATCGAAAGCTTTCACCATACAAAAGGGAAAGCAGATGTCTTAATGGGTCAAATGAGAGAATGAGAGGAATTCAGTCTTTTCCACTATGCAACTTCTCTATGATCTACTCCTGTGGCAAAGAAGTAGTAACTCACCTAAATTTCTTCCAGTTCTATATGTCAGCTTCATGAACTAGTAAACCCATTTCAGCTCTGAATATAAAATAAGAAAAATATGAACTAAAACCCAGAGAGGAGGAACCACAGTGAACACAAAAATGCTTTAGGTTCAAGGATCTGCAAGAAACACTGCCTGAACACAAGATAGCGTAAAGCCATTTATCATATGCAGTATTTACAACAATGTAGCTGTTTTATTTTTCCAATTCAGAAAATCATCATGGACTTTGGTGTTGTACATATTGATTAATACTATGCCTCTAATGACAATTGCAATCATTTAATGCATGCAGCAACTGTGTAGCAATGCAAGGAGGAGCTTTTTAGACTCTGATGTCTCTCAAGCTCTGAATGGCAAGAGTGGTTTTCGGGAAGAGTTCAAAAAGCACATGAAAGCAAAACAAAATCAGCCAAATCTCCAAGGCAAGACGTCTGTTATGTGTCTGATATTTAACTCAAAGCCTCTAGTCGCATTTTCTTTGTGTAAATTAAACATCTCTGATGTGACTATATTACAAAATAAAACATCATGAATAGCTCTTGCATCTCTGGAGCTCCCTCTCCTGTTTACGGTCAGCAGCCAGCCTCCTTTGGTTCTGTTAAGGTAACCCAGACACTTATGGCTCTCAGTCAGGTTAGGCCATGTGGTCTGACTTTCCCAGATTATAGATTTTTTTTCCATCAGTGTCTGTATTGGAATTTAATGACAAAAGTTTGCATGCCAATATCTACTGAGGTTTGCATAGAAAACAGTGAAAAAGGTTCATTGCACCATAGAACCACCTTGAAAAATTATTGAGGAAACTTCCAAAAATACATTTATTAGGTGCATGCAAAGGCCCACACCAGTATTGAGAAACTGATCTCAGGCAGACACAAGTAGTTGAGGTTTTTAAAAATTTTAGTGTTTTCTTCAGAAAATTCAAGTAGAAGTTGTTTACTACTAAACAGTTGGCCTAAATGTATCTGTTGTTCCATTATTGATGAGGAATATAAGACTGATTTTCGGAGTGCTCAACATTTTTCCTTATGTGGTTGCTTTCAGTTAATCGCAACTTTGTCAAACAAGCTGTTTCAGGCTGTAATATTTCATGTTCAATGTCTAATTTAGGCTGATAATTCTGAAAAAAAATTAAACTAGAACCATTTTAGCCATTTCCAAGAACAAGGATATTGAAAAGACATCAATTTCTTGTAATTTCAATTCATTTGCTATGTGCTGTTCTAAATGTCATATACTAGACTCACATCACACTTAGTTCTGCACTACCACAGAAAAGAATGGTGGTCCCTTCCCCAAGAAGCTTATACTAAAACAGTCAAGTGAGCAAATACCCAGGTCTAAAAACCAATGAAGAAATGCATGGAAACAAGGAAACGCTATTGGACACTGTGATAAGCAGTGTCAGCAGAACACCAGGAATCTAAATTCTGAGTAATTTCTGTCTTCAAAAATGGGTGATTATCGCTCTTACCTCTGCTATAAACCAAACAAAAATAACTAATTGACTAACTAAATAAAAATGTTAGTAGAAGAATGTTGAGAAAACATGTTGGTCTGAGTTTTTCTTTAACACAGATATGGAAAAGTTTTCTCTGAAATGAAAACAGAATACCAATCACGGCATCATTGTATACACAACTGCACCATTCAAAGGATAAAAAGAAGATTGCACATACCTATCTGCAATGAAGCAAGCTATAGAAATTGCCCTGTCCACATGATTTTCAATGCTTTGTTTGCTGCATGCATTTCTGGTTTGAGATTATTTAAGTGAATTATCTTGCTTTGGGCAGGCAGACATTTTGTAAAATTCTCATGATCCATGGAAGCACCGTAGACCTTTCTAATAAATTTGGCTTTTTATTTAGGAAGACTATTCAGCACATGTTCAGCACTATGAATTTCTGTCTCCTCTTCTCATGAAGTGAAACCTGTTCCACAAAATCTGCTCTCAGCATCTTTCAGTTAAACTACAGTCTGATGCAATTGTGCTTCACATGTAACTAAATTTCAACTCCAAATTCAGATGTCTTGAGCTGTGTCAGACATAGTTATGCTACATCCTGAGAGAATATCTGTTTCATTTACAATGATAACAAAGCCTTCCTTGTTTTTCAAACATATATTTAAGGAGGAAAAATATTTTGTCTGAGTCTACTCAGATTATTTCTGGACTGTCAATTGGAATTGGAGCCCCATTGGGCTGAGTGCTATAAAAGCTCACAGTAAGAGGAAATCTTTGAGCCAAAGCACTTACATGCTAGTTTGTATGAATAACAAAACAGTGAGAGAAAATAGGAGAAAAACCCAATTTCCTAAGTAAAGACAAATGTTTGGAATTCCTAAATATTAGAGCACTCTGCCTACTGCTTTGAGTTATGTCAGTTGTGAGGATCTACCCTTTACTACTATTGCTGCAGGAACACATTACTCTATCAAAAAAAATAAAACCTTGTTTGGAAAGTTAATTTGCATAAACAAAAATAACACCTCACATTCCTAGCATAAATCCTAGGGTGTGATGGCAATAAATTACTAATTTGCCCAGTTTCAGAATTTTCAAAGAAGAATTCTGACAAATATTTTCAAAGTTAATTTTCTGAAATCTGATGATTATTTAGTAGAGCCAAAATTAACTAAAAATTCTAAATTTTTGAAGGAACTGAATTAAACTACTAATTTGAGTAGGGAAATAGTTCCTGAGCAAAGACAAAATAATTTTGCCCAGGACTGGAATTTCCAGTCTTTATCAGGTTTGAGGGATGACTGGAGGAATCTATAAGTTTCTTTAAGATTCTTTGTCTTGCTCCAAAAGTAACACACTTCCTTTCCTTTAGAAAGCCTGCTTACATGTGCTAACATTCCCTCCACCTGTGTATTCTTTCTAGTACACATCTGTGTATTTCAAGTACATAGACTGACTCTCAACACTATGAAGAATAGATGTACAAAAAAGGTTTTGATGGAGCATCTCAGGCATCATAAAATAGCAGTAAAATAATATCTTTGTTTTCAGAACAGCTTGCCTGTAATACTCTACCAGTAATATTTTAGTAGGGCAATAGATGAACATATCAGTTTAGATTAATTTGTATAATGGCACATTTAAGAGACTGACTTTTTGAAGTTTGTTCCATCTCCACGTGTAATTTTTGGCTCCAGCATAATCACTGCCGTACTGTCTTCTTGCACATGGTAAACTAGCCATCTGGATAGTGTGTCAGCATTAATGTTTTCACACCCTCAGCTTCCTGTGCTAAATGAAGTCAAATTCTTGAATTATGGCAGCCCACCTGCACATAATTTTTTCCATAGTCTGTGACTACAGCTTTTCTTCCAGAAGCATACAACTAAATATTAGTATTCTGAAAACTGTGAGGTAAGTTTCAAGGGTCTAGGAGTAAATTGCACTTTGAATTGAACATGAAGAGAGGACTGACAAGACTCTAACCCAAGGTCAAGAAGGATTCAACATCCCTTGTGAGCCCTTCCAGGTCAACTGTCCCCACTCATTTTTCAAGCATTCATAGGGCAATTTCGACTGATCAGTTTCACACCTGTGAGACCATAGCTGGAAATTAAGACAGAATGCTGTCCTGGTTTCTACTTAATTCTGGACACCAGTCTGGCTTTGGCTCCATTTGCATGTGCTTGTGTTATGTTCTGAAACAGATTGCTAGAGAAAAAAGTACTCAGACCATGTTGTGAAATTTATTTCATATCTTCAAGGATTTCTCTGTTGTGGATACTTATAAAATGTAATGGAATCTATGAAGGGAAGAATTCAACACAAAACAAATCCCTGCTTCTAAACCAAAAAAAATTGAATGAAGATGTAAATTTAAAAGTTTTTATAATATGGTTACAGTCCCAAAGAAAACCAGTGCTTTGGGAAGCTGTCCTTAGTGATGCTAATAGTGGCATAGATTGTCAATTCAGAGTTCACCACCTCTTTTTAAATTATTTAAAGTTTTTCTATAAACTTTCTAAAAGCAATTACCACAATTGTCAGTGTTTGGAGAAAAAATAAGACTAATTACAAAAGCTAACATTCTTTGGTGCTGTATTTCTGTAGGTTCTTCAACAAGTGAGTCAGAACATGGTAAATTGTCCCTGTCTTCTACTAAAAAATATTTGGGAAAATCAAGCTTTGTGAATTTTTGTCCTAATTCTTGACTGAACCATGACCTCAGTGGAACACTGATAAGGAAGCTGACAGCCCAAAAAAGAGTGCTTTGTGATTTCATAGCAGTATCTTCCCTTGCAGGTGGAGAAAGGTCCCAAACTTCTGTTTACTCCCCATTTTCAGTTCCAATGAAATGCCTGGAAAGCAGAGAGATGACAGACATTTCCCTATAAAATTTTTACTCAACCTTTGTATTTAGAGTCAGGAAGGAACTCCAGAAAAGAGGACTTCAAGCAGAAAGGGGAAAAAAAATGTGCTTTATTGTATGATAGATCCAACATCAAGCAAAGTAATCACGTACAAAGTTAAGCTTGAGTTTGACTGACATGTATGGCTCAAACAAGCAAGAGGAAATGCAACTGTCATCTGCAGCATATAGATTTCTTTCCTATAGACTAGAAATCTTAATCATAATACATTCCCTCAAAGAGACTTTACCCACAATTCCTTCCTTATAACTTTTCACAGGTTAATTTTTAATCTTAAGAAATTAATGCTGTTAGCATTTATTTAGTTTTAGCATATTATATTCACACTTATTTGTTATTCCAAACTTGTTCTCTACTCTTATTTTACTGTTATTGATTGCTACCAGTAAAAAAAAAAAAAAAAAAAAAAATAGGGGGATGTAGAAGAATAAGCTTTAGAAAGAGAGTGAAAAGACAATATAAGGATGAACCAATACACACAGAAATCAGTCAGCTCTTCTATTGATTCCAATAGGTATGGAATCAGTCCTATTCTAATTATTTCTTAGTGTCAAGACATTTCATCACAGACATATAAGAGTACTCTGCTTCTCTCTGAAATCTAAGTTAGAATAAAGGGTAGATAATATAAGGCTTGGGGAATTTCAAAACCTAAAAATATTCTCCGAAATAAGGCAAAGAACCTCAAGGATTTTTTGTTATTCCTAATTGAAGTTTTTGGTTCCTCTGCCTTCACAAAAAACAAGCAGCAAGTGTATATTTTCTGAAATAGCGTAGTGTCTCAACATCTTTCAGGCTCTCTTAGCTGGAGGGCATCACATTAAGTTGTCTTCATCAAAGAACTCCTACAGAGCTAAAAGACAGAGGTTGCTAGGTACCCTGAGCTGCTTTCTGACACTTTGTTGACTGTATGGGGAGGTAGCAACCGAAATCTGCCACCAAATCTAAATAAACTAAACTTATATAGCGGTGCATCAGTCTTTTGCTTCGCTTTCCACACTACAGTGAATCACTCATTCCTGCCACTGAAATCTGTGAATAATGTTTTCTATCTTATTACAACTAAAAGTCACTCGCATACTGGGATTTGCACCATGTTTTAACAGTGTAATAAGCCATAAGTTGTGAATATTCACTAGGACGATGAACAAAAATACCATTACCAGGATGAAGTCCTGTATATTAGTCAGTACATAGGGTAAATATTGGAAATTATTCCCTATCAATCCATGTAAAAGATTTGCAAACTTTTTCACCTCCACCTTTTTGTTATAGCACACTATATTGTTTGCTATTAGTAGAAACAACAGGCCAACAGGTATTTTTATGGACATTTAAAATAACTCCAAAGCATTTATAAATTAAATTATACATATATTTGTGAGTGTGTTTGACTATACGTATGGAGACAGGAATGCACATAAAACTAATATATGCAATGCCTCTTGGTACATCATGAGCCTGTAACTCTTTTCATTGACAGAGGATGAACTTATGAAAAACTCCAAATTGATGGGGAAAACACAACATTAGTATGTGATAGAACCAAAGACGAAATGTGAGTATGATGAGCTATGCTACTCTTTTCATGGTTTTAATTTTATAGTCATCCTTTACAGCTCTTAATCCAATAGCTCTTCAAATTCTTACCAAATTTTATGACCAAATTAAACCAGAAGCATAATGGTTTTGCAAAAACAAGTTCATGTTAGTCCTGTGAGAAATAGTACTTCTGACATTTAAAGAAGCCAATCCCTCCTGAAGACTTGGCAGTCTTTACAATTGTGGAGACTATATATTCGTTGCTAGAACCTATAACTTGGTGGCATGGTGTGTGAATTTTTTTTGCTTGGTTGGGTTTTTTGTGTTTTTCAGCAATATTTAGTTTACTTCAGGACAGTGCTGCATAAAGGAAATAAAAGATTACTTCCCTTAAAAATACACTAAAATAACAGTGGACAAAGGATCCTCCTCTCAAAACTGGCAGAAGAATCTTTCCATGAAATGTGATTCTGAAGTTTCCAGGACAACATTCCAAGATGGAACTATGGAGCTGTTAAATCAACCAGTCCTCAGAGGAAATAATTATTTTTATATTTTCTATCTGGAACTGCCTGCAGTGCCTTCTCCACAGGTAGCTGACCAGGCTCAATACAGCTTCTGAGCCACCTCAGAGAATGCATCTGACACTCACAGAGACATTGGTCTCGAGACTGGCAAAGTAACATATGACTCTTTGAATAAGAGATGCAAAGGCCACATCTCTTTCATTCCCTTTGATTAACCAAACCTTTAGCTTCTTAGAAATCACAAGGTTTCACATTATACATAGTGCACCATATGGAATTTTTAAAGGGATTTTCCCTTGCACCGTTTGTTTTGTCTGGCACTGCTCAGATTTTCTATTTTCCTGTGTTAACAGGTAACACTAAAGATACGCTTTGAAAAAGGACTCCTTTGGAATATGCTCAAATTCATTCTTTGTAAATCAATGGAATGCTTGATCATATTTCCATTCTCTCTTGATTATTGGAAAAACAGCAGACTGAATATAAATAGGATTTAAATCTTGTTGAAAGCTAGTGTTTTATATACTGCTAACTGGTAGCTCTGCTCAAAATTAGATGCTTTCTGTGGTAAACAAGGTTACACTGACAAAGAAGTGGGATTTTGTTAGAATCTTAGGGTCTTGTTACATGCATTTTAGGTCAGATACTGTTTGCTATGAGAGAACAGTGGTTTATTGTAGAGTTGTCAATTTAAATTAAATTATTACTTTTGAGAAACTAACTTGAAAACTTAAAGCAGTCATATGATATTATGCATTACATCTTCAGCCCATTAAGGAATCCTAAAGTAAGGTAACCAAAGACACAAAATACTGGTTCAAATTTCAAGCCACAATAAGTGTGAATATACCCTCAATTTAATAAAATATATAATGCAACTTCCTGAGGCTTAAATTTCTTACAATTGCACTTGGAATGGGCACTTGTTTTCCCATTATTGGCCACTTAAATCTACTTATGCCCTAGTTGTCTCATTTAAAGATCACTTTATAGTACTGGGTGATGTGCATCTGAGGTCTGTGTTCCACTATTGCCTGATGCAACACAACAGTTTACAAATTTCTGAACTTGATCTGAAAGCTGATTTAAAAATCTATACAGACAATCAGATTTCCTTGAAAATATATACACACAAGTCTGCTGTGAGGTGGCTAAAATGAAGTAAATTTCGTTTCAGGAGACAGGAAGAAAGCCAAGACTGCAAAGTAAAGATCTAGAAGCAAATGGACACTAGCACTGACCAAGTTTGAAAACCATCCCTCCCCAGGGAAAATTAGAAGAGGGCAAAGAAGACAGGCTTTGGAAAAGTAGAATGTTTGTGCTTTTCTTTCCAGCAGACTGCATTAAATATTCAGCAAAAGGCGGGGATCAGTTTACATTACTCTTCTTGTTTCTCGTGTATCGGCTGACAGGTGCTGTAAACATACATAGACAAACATGGTCCTATTTTTGCAATGCTCCAATAACTGAGGGCAGAAATACTTTTTTCCTACAGCAGCAACATTTTGATACTTACAGCATAATATATTAAGATCAAGTTTGCATTCACTGCCAGAATGAAAACTTTTTTTTGTCTTATTGTATAATACAAATTTTAATTCTTAGACACCTAGGGCAGAAGATGCTTCATAGTTAATTTAAAGCATTATTTGTGTGGGTTTATTGAGAACTTCATAAATAATCATTTCAGCTAAACTCCTCCCTGGTATTTAATAACAATTAAAAATTATACAAACATCTCAGGTCAACCTCTAGGTTTTACAGCTCAAGGAAAAGCACAGACCAGTGTGAAACAGCTGACCTTGGCTAAAAGATGGAAACTAGTATTTAAAACATTCACTCATTCATGTTTAAGAGATGTCATGGTAAATAAATAATGACTGTTTACACTTAGTCCTAAATGTCTTCTTTTTCCACACTATAGGCAGCTATTTGGCTGAGATGGTATCATTCACTGATCTAATCACACTGTACCTTTTTTCTCACTTGAATTGTACTTTTGGCTGTCACTTGCTCTTTTGAACAAAGGTTTACACTATTAAAGGATATCATAATAGCATATCTTTTTTTTTTACTAAATTGATATTCAAATCAATAACAATAAGGGCAGTCTTCTCCTTGTACCTAGGAAAATGTACCATCTGCATTTGGCTTCTGATATTTTGCTGTGAGCAAAATTTAAGCATAAGGAAGTGTTTAAGACTCCCCTTAAGTTAAACTGCAATTCTAAGTATTTTATAATCTTCACAACAGTCAGAGCCAGTAAAATCGACCCTGTATATTTTTATTTCATCTCTGCTGGATCATATGATATTTAATAATTGGTTCTGGCACCTCATTGCAAATTATTATAACTTTGAGATTCAACAGTTTTATTGAACATATGGGCAGCACAGTCTCAGAACATATATATGATACAGACTATGAAGAGGACCTTCTGTCATGTTTTGGTGAGCTTTAAAGGGTCAGGTAAATTTTGTTGGGTAGATTTGTGCTGTGTTTCCACATTCTTTGTTTTGTGTTTATTTAGTGGGCTACTTTTTTTGCCTAGTGTTAAAATTCTTTCCTGTAAAGACTGACTCCATCCACAACTGCATTTGTTGGTATTGATGTGTGTACTATTCTGTCAGGCTTCTACACAGTATTGAAAAGCAGTGGCTGGAATGGACAGGAAAGACAATCGTTGGACCTTAGTGAATTACTTTCCTGTCACATGGTACCATATTGTACCAGTGTTTGTTTCAGTTAACACTACAAAAATTTGCTAAAAGCAGAAGAGCTCATCATATCAATGAAAATGAACATTCTTAAGAAGCCTCTTTATTGGTAGTGTATTTGATGGAAATTTGATAACAAAATTCAAATTACTATTTAAGAAGCCTATACATTGCAGTATACTTATGTCTGGAAAAATAACATACCTTCTTGCAATGCAATTTCTCATAGCAATGCTATTTTGGTGCAGCTCTGGCTTCTGCATCATACCTAACCTGATTTTCATCTGTGAGTCTGTATCATTGGCTGTATTAGACTATACATGAATAGAAGCAATTGTGCGTTCCCTGAATACGTAAATGTCCCATAGTTTCAATGGGAAATGTGTGTGTGAAAGTAATAATATCCAGCCATTATGTAGATTATACGCAAATAATTGCATAACAAGTTGTACTGAAAAATAAATAGAGATGGCTTGCTGACACATGTATGTGCGTGTGTGTGTATATCTTAAAAAAGGAATCCTAATTTACGAAAACTGGTTTATTTTATTTTAATTCTGCTAAAAAGCTAACCATTCTGCCACAGTATTTTCTCCTCTACTGCATTTTAAGGTTGTGAAGGTGAAGAATTAGGAGGTTAATCAGCATTTACATGCTTTTCAGTGCTTACTTTTACTATGCCAGGCTGCATTTTTATTAATGGGGTTTTTAAATCTTTCTCTATAAATTCATTTATAGATATCATATATGTAGGGAATACCAAAAGAAAAACACCCCATGGTTTTTGGACCTTTTTGGTTTTATTGGCACATATTCAATTGATTTTCACAGCTAGGGGTGGGAAATATTAGTTAGGGTAATCATCTGTGAAAGTATATTATGTGAATCCTGCTAATGAATTTGAAGAGCAGTATAAAGGTTTAGGTACACCTGATTGCTTCCACAGAAGATGTATAAATACTTCAAGTACTGGGGACCAGAATGATTGCACCTTTAGGCAGCAAAGCTCTTACTAGAACATGAACTAGTTTTGTGATTACTTGCCTGGCATAATTTAAACCAGTAGGTGGAGTCCTTGCTAATAATAATTGCAGGAACAAATCTTGTTAGTATACACTAAGGGCACGATATTTTTCATATAATAAACTGCTAAAATCGTATTTGCTTTAGGCTTCTTGTATTGGTATAATTAGCTAGAAATAGCAGTAAAAGGGCAGAGATAAAATATGCATAGACCTATAGCTGTCTTTCAGAAAACAGAAGAAAACACAGTTTGGAAGAGCCAAACATTCTTCAGAAGAGGTCTTCTGGAAAAAACATTAAGCATAACTTGACAACTAGAGAGCTGGTTTTGGTTTTGATCTGGCTTATTGTTGTTGTTCTTTTCTTTTCTTTTCTTTTCTTTTTTTTTTTTTTTAATCAAGACACTTTCTCAAGCCCATCTCAAATTCCAAGGATTAAAAATCTTCCACAGTATAGTTTAACTGAAATCCAAGGTTCTATATACAAGCTGACCCACAGGACTTTCATTATAATCTACCGATGTTTCTATGATAGAATGTAAGTTCTGATAAGAGGAGTGTGACAACTAGTTTACAAGCAAGTTTTTCAAAAATTCCTATTTTAGAGCTGCCTATGGGCACCTGAAATGTGTCAAAAAATTTGGTGGCAAAGCTCTCCAAAAGGTTGTACTTTGTAGTATGTGCAAAAGGAAAAAATAACCCAAACAAAACAAAACAAAGCAGGTTTAAAAGTATCAAATGACAAACTCAACCTACAATCTGCATTTATTTATCATAGGCAAGTGGCCTCCCCTTTAGGTAACTGATGTCTGTGTGTCTATGTTTATTCACATTTTTGTTTTTGCTCTCCAGTTCAAGAACTATTATAACTTTGATAGAAAAGTTTCACAGAAACTAAAAATGTACCCCAAAACCACATGTGTAGTGATACAAAGTACCCACAACCTCCCCCCCAAAAAAAAATCAACATATTCTGGTGAGTTGTTTCAGTCAAAAACTGAAACAAACAAACAAAACTGAACATATATGTTCCATATGAGTGAGTGGTCTAAATTCTGAAAGACTGCACGTATGGATAGCCTCTCGATCCTTTTTGAAAGAAACCTCTGCCCACCTTCCTCTTTTGTTAAACGCAGGTCGTCATGACATAACCCTGGGAAATGGTTTAGCTCTGAGAACTGAAGGGGAGGATGTTGGCTGAAGGCTAGTTCAATCTAAGATTTGTGGTCCCAGGCAAAAGCAGTACTAAAAGATCACCTTCACTTTTTCAGTCATCCCATTACTACTTTAAGCATCTTTCTTTTATCTTGAGCTGCAGTGCATGCCATTGTTAGGTATAGAAATCCAATATTGTGTAGAGAGCATCTCTGGTAGTGAAACTAGGGCCAGATACAAAATAAGCAAGTTCTTATGTGAAGAAGGGATCTTCACTTGCAAATGCCTAGAACTAAAGTTGGTTATTTGTTCTGACTTCTGGAGGATTCCTCATATTTTACCTTCAAAGTTCCTGAAGTACTTAATAACACCCGTCTAGGTACAGATTCATATTTTTGTGAGGATAGCACCTGACTGCCACCAAAAAGAAAATGGGTGCTATAAACCAGGTGTTCCTTCACCCAAGAGCCTGAAAGTTATTCAATAGCTAATCCTCCAAGTATTGTTACATGCACCAAAAACTGTAATCCTCACAAAGTGCAATGCATCTGCTACAGTCTTCTAAAAGACAAAATGGTGTCCCTCTTCCATATAATTGCCCTTCATGTGAAATATAAGCAAAAGATTCCTTTTCCTCCATTGCCTATGGGTGACTAATCCTACATTTCCTTTTTTTTTTCAAGGAGATGCCCTACAGAATGGCTTCAGTGTAGGAGTGTCACTTTCTATCCTTTCCGCTGAAGCTTTGAGAAGAGAAAACCATCAGAAAACAGAACTAAGCAAGCTGTTGGACTGCTAACTTGTGAGTTCTAATTCCTTGATTCAAGTCCTCTGTACATATTTCAAGTTAAATCTTAACTACCACAGAAAAATTTCAGCCTATGTATTTACATTAACTCTGGGAATTGTTAGAATTGCAAGGGAAAACATAAGCAGAAGAAACCCTATAAAATCATCACAATACAGTAAAAAATTATTTCTAGTTTGTATACATTATGCATACTATGGTGTGCACAAAGATGGAACAAAGAAAAAAGCTTAATATATTCTGCAAACATTTCAAGTGAAGAAGCTTTCCATCTGCTTAGACAATTTTCCTTCAATTAATGTATGTGGGCCCTACAGTAGTGAAGCCTGTTGGTCCAAAATTCATTCTTAGCTTTGCATGGTCGACTCTCATGTACCTTTCAGAAATCTTTTGCTATTTCCCCTAAAAGAACATAGAATCAACATTATTGGTTATGCTAGATTAAGACAGAAGACTGAATCATAGTGCTACAGAATGAATTTTCTCCTTTGTACCAAAAGCAGATTTATCAAAGAGCTAAGTGAGGAAATCTTGAGTGTGTCTTACCATAAATCACATCTTTAGTTCTATTATCTAAATGGAGGTACTTCTACTCTTGTCCTATGCAAGTCCACTATAATGTTTTTTTCTAGGCCTACTATCTTGTGTTTTATTATGTGCATAACAGCATTTCTAGAGACATATTTTTACTGTTTGAATCTTGAAAGATAGTTCTGTGAGTCTGCACCTCACTGGACCAAATGGATAAACTAGATTATTCATTTTGAATGACTGGCACCTAGCAGTGAAAGATACACTGGCACAGATACTTTCTATAGTAATGTAAACTAGACTTAAATACAGTTCATTACCATTTGATTAGATGTTGTGACCATGAAATATTTTTACAGATTTAATTATTTTTTAAACAGTCATAGGCATAGTATTATTATAGGACATCTTACCTGCATGCATATCTCATTAATTTCTCAGCACTGTGCAAAGACTACATGTCAACATGTATTTTCTGTACCGTATATGCATATTTTAACATGTTTACTGTTAGGTTAGGAGGGGATCATAAAAACTCAGGTTAAGTTCTGAGCTTCCTGAATCAATATCTGGTTATAAATGGACTTTATTTGGATGTGACTTTTAGCCTACTATTTCAAGAATGCTGATTACCATGAGATCCCAATGTTAAGTCTCTAGATAACTTTCTTCCCAACTGAGGAAAAAAAATCATTCAGAAAAATGTACATTTTGCTTGATATGTCAATAAATTGGGGTAGGTTTACTTTTTAGAATTTCCATGCCTGTTATTTAAAGATCATTGCACAAAGAACTGTTTTAATAAGTTGTCTAAAATCTACATAATTATTCAAGACTGACATAGAAGATGCCTGTAACAGGTCAATGCAGCATCAATATTACTTACCCAGAGATTTCTAAGATGTAAATTAAATGAAGCAGCAGCCCTCTTGGAAGAAGCCTACCTTGGCTTGCAACCATAGAGAGACACAGCCAGGCAACTCTGTCACAAAGCATCCATAGCAATTTTCTCTACTCAAAACTAATTTCTTCAAAACCTCACCCGATCTCCAGGCTGAAAACCCAAGAAGTGAGGTTGGCATTTTCATTACCCACACTACAGACATACTTCCATCTAGAACAAGTTGTGCCATTCTTGCACAGGTGTGCATTTGAAAAAAAAAGCTGGTTAATCCACAGAATAATCTCCTATGAGTCCTTTACACCTCTCCCTTGCCTGTGCCAATGCTCAGCTGTCTGTATTCAGCTGTGTGTTGGATTGCTCCGGTGCTCTGTTCCATGAATCATGACAAGGTGATGACTGTAATGCTACCTGGTGTGCTGGCTTTGGAACAAAGGGCTGTACACCAGAAACCCTCCACACATATCATGTAACATACTAAAAGTGAATATTTTCCTGATTTTTTCCGATTTTTTCCCATTCCAAAAATTAAAACAATGAGATCATAATTACAGATTCCTTCATAGAAAATCTACTGGTCTCATTTAGTCATTGAAATTTATTAATGAAATGACAGGCACAGCCTGAGTGGCTGAGATCCTGCTAAAGCTGTAGGTCCAGGATGCTAAGCCTAATTTTCAGGGAGGCATGAAGCTTTAATTCTGTTGTGGCTCCCAACATCACCTCAGTTTCTAGTATGCTCCAATAACTTTGCCAATATGCACCTGAGAGGTCTTTACTGCTTTAATGTATTCCTTAGTCCTCTACCCCTCCCCCCATTATTTATCTCTTTTTATTCTGCATGTGTCATTGCTTATGTACACACTTAACATATTTTTATTCCTCTCATTTGAAAAAAAATATTTTGAGTTCACTTGCTTTTTTGTCAGTTGTCATTCATTTTACCTTGTTTTGCTTGCTTCAGTATGTTACTTCCCCTTACATTGTGAACTATGTCATCTGTGCCAATGTACATCCCTTGATAGTGAGTATGCAGTAGACTTTACTGAGAAATAGAAAAGAGAAGTGTTAGCCACTGCTCTCACCAAGATTATATTCTCTCTTAATAGAAGCTGTTGATAGATCCTGTGAGGCTACAACACTTAGGGTGTTGACTTGTGGAATGAAATCCTCTACACACAAGCACAGCAAAATATTTTGGTGAAAAGTAATTATCAGAAATAGTGACACGAGTAAATTAGTTAACTACATTTCAGCAGGAAGCTTGAGTTACCCCTGCCTGTTCTTGTTCCAGACCCATCTAAAATCAGCAGTTCAGCTTAATGATGTCACAACATTTGCCAGGCTGTGGGCACTGAAGAGAAGACGTGAAAATACTCCCACTGAATCAGATCCTCTCCTCTCACTAAGCGCAGTTAAACAGCCCATCTGTCTCACATTGGAACTGATATCTTTGAAACATCATTCTATTATTACCACTGTGGTTCTAAAAAACTGTCCTTAATTTTAGACATCATACAAGCAAGTTTTTAAATTCTCTGGATATTGTTAACCCAGATCTGAAACACTGACACTGAACAATGCTAGCAAGCTCCTCTTAGTAGGATATGGCTTAAGTACTGTACATCACCATTCATTTACCGAGGGTAACCTTTTGTGAAATACAGATAGCCTACATTAAAAAAAAATTCACAACAAAGAATCTGACCCCTCCCTAATCTCTAATAATTTTGAAAGTGTGAATTGAAGAGGACTGAGAGACAGATGGGTCTGGATGATCAAGTTACCTGTTATAGCAGCACATCTGCCAGGGCAGTCAATCACTGTGATGTCTCTGACAGGTCGATGGAGACTGAGTACGAAAGGCTAAAGCTGCACTTGAATTTGCTCCGGTTAAAAAATCTGTCTGTAGCACACAAATCCTTGGAAAAAGACTTCAGTCACAATAAAAGAATCGTAGTGCATTGAGCAAGCATAATTGTGAAATAGATCCATTCTTGATTTTTTTGGGGGCTTCTTTGCTTCAGCAATCAATCAAAAATGGAAAAAAGTTGCAGCAATATAAATATATTTTGGTAAAATCATTTCACAACAAAGGAGATGCTGAATATGAATCACCAGAATAGAAAGAAAGGTTAAGACTGTCAACTAACAAAACTAAATAAACTGTGGCACTGGAGTAGTTTATTTTTTCTGAATCTATGATTACATTAATTTGCATTAACCATGATGTCTTTCTCCTGTGTTTTCCAGTGTATTTATTTTCAGAGCTGCTGCTCTATATGCTAAGGTTAATTGTCCTGAAAAAAGCTTACACTAGGAAGTACTGAGTACCAAGAAGGTTTTTCACAGTTACAAACAACTTTTAGATTTTTGTTACATATTGCATATGTGTTAAAATGAGTATAGTGCTAATTGGATTGCTATTTTACCACATTTGCACCAATGTAATTTCTCCTTCTTGGACAGCAGAGCTCAGAATAGTGTAAATAGAAAGCCAGAGAAAGTGCTCCAGGATACAGCAAAACCCCTTAAAAACTCCAAAGGTTTTTGACCCTTAAAGAGAGATTATTTGATTTTATTCAATGGAGCTCACACCAACTCCTATAGTAGGAAGAAAACACCAAAAAATATAATTCAAAAATACCTTTTGTAAGTATAGTATGAATTTAGTTTTCAAACATTTTCAAGATTGCCCATGAACAAGTTATTACTTGGAAGAAAATAACTGAATGTCAAAAAAGCCTTTCACATTTCCAAGACACAAAACCGATAAATACCTATGAAATACTAATTTAATATGGTTTTACTTACTATTAGTCTGGCACCCATTTTTCAGTAATCTTCATCAGACTATTGCTACGATAAGGGCTTTTTCTGGAAATGTAGTTTCCTGGCACAAACACAATTTTATTTTAGAACGTTTCGTTCAAGATGTCTGAAAATAAAATTAGTATTATTTGTGGGCTTCTAACACTTTCATCAAATATATATGACTTTTTCCGGCATGGTAGAGGTCAGATCCATCAATGTTTCTGAAAGGAACATACTTGTTGATTATCAACACTGTGTAAACTGAAAAATACTATATTTGTATGTATATCGTAAAAACTTAAGATGCTGAACTAGAATAAATGTAATTTAGACAGGGTTTAGGTTTTGAATTTAGGCAAGGTATTAAAGAAAGCTCACTGAAGAAAACAGCATTCATAGCTGAATTTAATGGACTTTATACTAAACTAACAATATGTTAGTCTTTTGTATGTGTTTTCTCTACAAGGGCATTCCTAACAAATTAAATATACTCAATGGAACTACCACTCTTGGTAAAGACATTCACAAAGCCGCTTGCAGGTCTGTGCCATTAGTTTTATTTCTGTTAAAAGAGATCATAATACCTCAAGAAAACCATGAGAACAGTAGCTTCAATTGTGGCCATGTAATACTAGGGTAGGGTGATGATGAATATCATAAGAAAACCTGTAAGACAAATAAATGCTTGTTTTTCCAAATGCAGCAGAAATCCATGTCTTCCTCGAAAATTGTTGATAACAACAATAAGCTTGTTGACATCAAAGCAGATTGAATAAGATGCATCCGAAGCTGTTTTGTGGTGGAACGCCTGTTATGGAGACGTAAATGATTTCTCCTATTGAAATGTTTTGGTATGTTCAATGCTGCTTAAACAGAGAAAACCATAGTTTTTTTTAATGCCTTAATACATTTACTTTTGCAGATGGGGTCTTATAAGAATGACTGCCATAGATGGATTCCATTCCTTATGTTGCCAGTTTGAAAGGTCTCAAACTAAAATTCTATTATTTCCATGTTTTTATTTCTTTTATCCAATATTTGCTAGTCTCAGGCATGGTAAAGATCAAACCTACTAATGTGCTTCTGTAGGCACTTTATTTGG